>JAHHZJ010003476.1:0-60685 GCA_021437245.1 Aegilops speltoides
ATACTTGTTTGGCCATGGTGAGATCTACAAGAAATAGGTGATTCGGTTCAAGAATATGTTGGATAAAAGAAGGTACTGGTCTGAACAATGTTAAACTGGAGGCGGTACATTTAAACCTAATTTCTATGAGGTGGCATCATATGGATAAAGAATTCTGGCGGTTCAACAAGGGGACTAATGGTGTATACCGGTTTACTAACTTTTTCTATATTAAGTTAAACCGCCTGATCTAAACATTGAAGGCAATTGCGGATGGCTAAGTATGCAGAAAAAGATTTCACAAAGTCTTATTGCAGCAATGGATCTGAAGCAAGTTCAGAAAAACAGAAAATATTCAAAAGGGTACAACAGAAGGGAAGTAAATCAATGGGCAGGTATGTGGATGAGATCTATAAACTTGAGTGTGAAACTACAGGCGGATGCTAAAAAGCTACTGCTAGTCAGAGCAGGGTTTCACAGATCTATCCAGGAGTCTGGGTACGAGCATGAACAAGTTATGAACACGGCAAGAACACGAACCCTAGAACAGATCTATGTTAAGAAGAACAGAAGGCTTACCAGAATCGAGGAAGACGCGGAAGGCTACCGCGGTGCTCTGGTGCGTTCAGGTTGATGTAGCAGCCCAAGACGATGCAGAGGTCAACAGCGGCGGCGGAGCTCCGAGGCGGGCGACGCGAGGAAGACGAAGAGAAAGAGACGAAGGGGAGAAAAGGAAATGACCCTTCGGTCCTATTTATAAGGCAGAGGACGTGTGTCAGGCGCGCGAATCCAGGAGCCAAAAATTTCGGAAGTGGAGCTGCTGCTTTGGGCATTGCATATCTTAAAAGAAGGCGTCATAAATGTTAAACTTCGTGATGACGTCATGCCGGTTTACAGCAACCAGAGATGATGACGACATGGTGGTTTACCAATTACCAGAAGATGTTGAAGACAAAGATTTTTGTGAAGGATTGACATGAACCAGTTCAAATCAATCTGGGGCCTAATGTTGGGGATATTACCACTGGGCGTGAACCGGCCTACCTGGTTCGGGTTAACTTCATTAGTGGTATAAAGGTGATCAAGCAGATGAAGGCCCAAGGCCTGTAGTCAGTTTAGAAACTATAGTTGTAAACCGGCTTGATATGTAAACTTGTATTGTAAGTCAGGAATAGAGAGATACCAACCGGGATACGAGTATGAACCGGTTGGGACTCTATGGACCGACGGGCATCACTCGTGTATATAAGGGGACGACCCGGCGGCGGTTCAAGGACAGACAACAACAACTCGAGGCCTAGGCGAAGCTTGTTTTGCTCCCTAGTCATCGAGACAACATCAATTCCATCACAACTAGACGTAGGCTTTCACCTTCATCGAAGGGGCCGAACTAGTATAAACCCTTGTGTCTTTGTGTCCGCTTTAACCCCTTCAAGTTAACTCGTAGCGATGGCTCCACGACTAAGTCCTTTCACAAGGACATCTGCCGTGAAAAATCCACGACACAAACCATATATTCATCAAAACAAGTGAACAACACAACGAAAACACAGAATCTCCCAAAAAGAGAACAATCTGTAGTAATTCAAACAATGACCATACTTATGTAACTCCAAAAATTCTGAAAACTTAGGGAAACATGGGAAATTTTTATATCAATACTATGTAAAACAGTCAGGATTTTATCACTCTACAGCACAACAATTCTGCTACTGGATGGAAAAGTTTCTGTTTTTACACAGAATCAAAACAACTATCATCCAAAAGTTTCTGTTTTTTGTGTGCTAGCATGTGCGCCGGCCGCTAGCAAGTGCGCCAGCATGAACTGATCTCTGGTCACGGGCCTTTTTAGTTCAAATTGTTTTATACGAGGACGAGAATTGGGTTGGCCGGTTGGGTGCACCAGTCGAAAACAAGCGTGCAAGAAGCACCCAGGCGACTCAAACAGACAAAAAGTGGACAAAGCGCGCACCCGTTAGGGCTGCTGTTGGCGATGCTCTTAGGTGCCATGCACGCCACAGCATAACAAGCACTCTGGTTCTCAGGTATGATTCTAGAGAGGAGCAGAAGGATCCACTCTAGTTTTGAATACTGAAAGACATGCTCATCGGGAATGTCCTACACAGCTCGGAGTTCCTCCCTCATCACATGGGCTTTAGTGTAGTTCACCACCACATGAAAAACATTTTCATCAAGACACTGCACATCCACATATGTTATGAATGTTGCCAGCTTCCAGGGACCTTCGCCATTTGTCTCTTTAGTGGCTAGTTGTCTAAAGCTAATCACCAACCAAAAACTCTTAAGTTTGTGTGGCACATGTGTTCCAAATCAGCAACCACATGGACTGCTACCCATAGGAATTGTTACTGCTGTTCGCCATTGTCGAGCAGCATGCTTTAGGTTGTAGGCAACCCTGCCTACTGCTTTCAAAGAGCCACACATGGTTGTCCTCAAGGTCCCCTCTCGAAACTTTAAACTTCGTGATCAATTTAGCATCATCGGGCAGAAAACTTCCCTTATCAAAGAAACCACACACGTCGATGTCATATCCTTGAATTTCTCCAGCTACCCTGAATCTTCAACAAAGTTTCCTTCGGAATCTAATTATCCCTACAGACTCAAATATAATTACCATTACCGACTCTTCAAATGATCCCTCTTTTTAAGAAGTTCCAAACAGAGCTCAATTCCTCTCCATCCATGGGATGCTTCAGCAGTAAAAACTGTATCAGGGACATCGCTAGTTGGGTAGTACCTCGGCTTTGAAAAACCGAGCACATAAACCCTCTTCCTACTCGATAAGGCTCCATGCCTGCCGCACTAATAGAGCCTGGTTGAAGCTCTTTGTGTCTGTAAATCCTATGCCTCCACGTATTTTTTGTTTGACCAAACTGTCCCATGATGCCTAGTGCACTATCCTTTTCCTGCATCTTCTCCCCACCAAAACTGCCTGATGGTTTTCATGTGCTCCCTCCGTAAAGAAATATAAGAGCACTTAGATCACTACTTAGTGATCTAAACGCTCTTATATCTGTTTACTGAGGGAGTAATCATTATGGGAACTTGAGGGAACTTTAAATGCACTCATGGTGTATGTAGGAAGATCCTGCTCCACTTATTGACCATCACTTCCTTCATTGCCATAGACAGGAATTTTTATTCCAATCTGGAAGCCGCTTAGTGAATATTTTATTGATAGGTTGGAATATTGCCTAGCTATTTCTCTTCAAATGTGCACCTTTCCTAGTGTGGATTTCACCTCCTCTTGTCTTTCCACCTACCATCCACTACTAAACAAGAGAAAGTATTTTTGTGAAGTTGACAATTGTCCAGTGCACCCCTCAAATTTATGTATCACATTCTTCACAACCCCAGCCTGTTGTCGGTTTGCTTGGAAGAATATGCTACTATCATCAGGAAACAACAGATGTCAAATTCCTGGAGCTCTTCTAGCGATCTTCAGGTCCTTCAGTCCCCCATGATTTGCTACTTTCTTTAAAAAACCCAACAAATCATCTGCTAGTGTTATCTAATCTTCCTATCAAAAGAAACACAAGGTTTTCATCTGGCTTCTCTTGCAAGATAAACTTCATAACAGAGATATGCTTTGCTGCAGGAATTTCTTCAGTGAGGACTATTATTGTATTATGTGTGAAGAAGATGCGGTGGAGATCAAAGACCACTTATTTTTTAGATGTCTTTTCACTAAAGCCTACCAGAAATAGTTTTCTATAATTGGGGCTCCCGACATACTAACCAACTACATCAACTGCATTCTTGCCTAACAACAGAGACTGCCAAACCTTTCTATATGGAGATTATCATTCTAGGGGCTTCTTAGCACTCAACTCCTTCTCTTTTCTTGCTTGCAATATTAACCAAAATCAATAGAAATTACGTAGTAGGGTCCTACTGTTTCTGTAAAAAGAGAAACGGTCTCTTGTTTCATTTTTTTTTTGTCAGTTTTGCTATTACTCGATGCCATAATAAAAAATGAGGGGTCACAGCAAGTTTCAAAGGGTCCAATAAGAGGGGCTAGTGCCCTCTCAGATACTGCAAGAATTACATTCATAACAAGTAAAATAATTTCCTCTCTGCTTTTTCGTAGAGAATGTGGTAGGAAATCCTCTTTGGGTTTGTTTGTCAATGTTCTATTTGTTTAACATGTACCATTTGATTTTGGATGAGGTGTTGAAGAAGGAGGCCTGATAATGCCCCAAATGCAGTGTGCCAGTGAGCAATCTAAAGTCGATTCTTGACATGGGGGGATTTTAGAATTTCTTTCTAATTGATGGGTCTCTTTATCTGGTTTTATTTGGCAGAACTAGGGAAGGGGAGGCACCGACATGGTGAATGGTCTATGCTACTAAGAGGCCAAAGGTCAACCTGGTGCGAACTGAGAGCAATGATGCTCTCAAGGATGAAATAGTTGTACCCAGGGGTACTCTCGTGACTTGGCTTGCAAGCATAGAGCTGAAGTTTGAAGATGTTGGTGCTCCTATTCAATTTCTGGAGTTCTTTCATTCATTTGGCAAGGTAATTTTGGATTGCAAATAGTAATATGTTTTATTTAGCATTTCGTGTTGCATTGGATCATTGATGCATCTACTCCTCATTTCTAAATCGGTTTGCTTTAGCTAGTTATGGTTAGTTAGGTTGTTTGAGAATGTTGCCAAGCTAAAAAATCTGTTGTTTTCTTATTTCTTCTGTCTTGTTAACACAAAATAGATAATAAACTTGAGTGGGATATTGTTTATTATTTCTCAATTTATAATATAATGAAAGTTTATTTGCATTTTTTTATAATCTGGCACCAAACTTGGTATATGTTTCCATAAATGAATTTTTTTAACTGTTCTTAGTTGCATGCTTGCTTTTAGAGACCTTTTCTTTTGCATTATAAATATAATAATGTACCAAACGATGTAAGTAGATCTGCAAAATAAGGAAGGGGCAACTAGAAGAAACTCTCAAAGACTAAACTTAACTTGAAGAGGTGTATTTAGTTGTTGCCGACCTTCACATAAAGTTGTTGTCCATCATAAAAATTGCAAAGATATGTAAGTATACTCCAAACTGCTATTTCCTTGTATTTTTGCCCATGCAGTCAATAACTTGGTAACTGAGGTTATTTTTTTCTTATCTCTTTTGAGTATCCAAGACAAGGAGATGAATGGATAATAAAAGTCAGCGAGTACATCACTTTGACATTACACAGAGAAAATTTCACCCTTCGCTGCTTAAATCAGGGGGTATCGGGATATAAAAATTTGAACCCTTCTTGTAAGCTGGAGGTGTTGAATTGTTTGCGTGATGAGGCATTATCTTCGAGTAAGTAAAGGGTATCATATTTCTTTGGAGTAGTTCACTTACTTACTGTCATATTAATTATCTTGTTACTTTGTTCAGAAAGTTGAGGACCTGGATTGACATTAAAGATAGAGAATGTGTGGCCAGAAAAAAAATCAAAGCTGCAACTAGAAAGGTATTTATCTTGGGAAGTTCCTTTTTTGTGGTCAAGTCACTTAGTTGACATTAACGACCATAAGTTTTGTCTTGTGTCATAACAAAAGGAGCTAAAAGGAAGATATAAAGACATGGCTAAAACAATCAAAGGAGGAGAAACTGCTAGCAATGAGGAAGTTAATAATATCCTTTCTCAAATAAAGGAAGCATAAGAAGTCAAACAGGCTTCTTATGCTTCCTTTATTTGAGAAAGGATATGATTAACTCCTTTTAGCTCCTTTCTCAAATAAAGGAAGAATAAGTAGTTAATAATATCCTTTCTCAAATAAAGGAAGCAGAAGAAGTCAAGGAGGCTTCTTATGCTTCCTTTATTTGAGAAATGATATGATTAGATTCCTCATTGCTAGCAGTTTCTCCTTTCATTCTTTTAGCCATGTCATTATATCTTTCTTTTAGGTCCTGTTGCTAGGAAACAAGACAAAACCTATGACCATTAGTGTCAAGCAAGTGACTTGACCACAAAAAAGGATCTTCCCAAGATAAATACTTTTCTGGTTGGAGCTTTGATTTTTCTTTCTGGCCATACATTCTCTACCTTTAATGTTAATCCAGGTCCTCAACTTTCTGAACAAAGTAACAAGATAATTAATATGACATTAGTGAAGTGAACTACTATGGCAAAGATGATATCCTGTACTTACTCAGAAGGTAATGCCTCATCACATAGACTATACAACACTTCTGGCTTACAAGAAGGGTTCAAATTTTTATATCCTGATACCCCCTGATTTAAGCAACGAAAGGTGAAATCTTCTGTATGTAACTTCAAAGTGGTGTACTCGCCGACTTTTCTTATCCATTCATCTCCATGTCTTGGATACATGAAAGGGCTAAAAAGATAACCTCATTTACCAAGTTATTGACTGCATGGGAAAAATAAGGAAATAGCAGTTTGGAGTATATTTACATATCTTTACCAGTTTTATGACAAATAACAACTTTATGTGAAGGTCAGCAACAACTGAAGACACCTCTTCAAGTAGAGTTAAGTCTTTGAGTGTTTCTTGTAGTTGCCCCTTCCTTATTTTGCAGATCTTCTTACAATAATTGGTACATTATTCTAATTATAATATGGAAGAAAAGGTCTCTAAAAGCAAGAGGGCAGCTAAAAACAGTTAAACATTTTCATCTATGGAAACATATACCAAGTTTGGTGCCAAATTATTAAAGAAACTACAAATAAACTTTCATTAGATTATAAATTGCAAAATAAAAAATAATATGCCCCTCAAGTTGATGATATATTTTGTGTTAACAAGACGGAAGCAACAAGCAAACAACAATTTGTTTTAGCTTGGCAACATTCTCATACAACCTAACTAAGCATAACTAGCTGAAGCAAAACTGATTTAGAAATGAGGAGTAGATGCATCAATGAGCCAATGCAACACGAAATGGTAAATAAAACATATTACTATTTGCTTTCCATAATTACCTCACCAAATGAGTGACAGAACTCTAGAATTGAATAGGAGCACGAACATCTTCAAATTGCAGATCTATACCTACAAGACAAGTCAGGAGAGTACCCCTGGGTATGACTATTTCATCCTTGAGAGCATCATTGCTCTTAGTTCAAACCAGGTTGACCATCATCCTCTTGGTAGCACAAACTATTCTCACTGTCGGGGCCTCCCCTTTCTAGTTCTGCCAAATAGAATCAGATAAAGAGATCCATCAACAAGAATGAAAATCTGAAATCCCCCATGGCAAGCATCAGCTTCAGATTGCTCACTGGCAGACGCCGCAGTTGCACTCCTTCCTGCATTTGGGGCATTCGGAGGCCTCCTTGTTCAACACTTCATCCACAATCAAAGGGTACCTATTAAACAAAGAGAACATCAACAAACAAACCCGAACAAGATATCCTACCGCAAGCTCTACGAAAAGTACAGAGGGAATTATGTTACTTGTTGAATGCAATTCTTGCAGTATCTAAGAGGGCACTTGTCCCTCTTATTGGACCCTTTGCAATATGCCATGACCCCTATTTTTCTTCGTCTAGTTCCAGTCCAGACCAACATCTGTCCACCACATGTATTACCTACGAGGTCACATACCTGAAATTACGTAAGGCCATATTTTGTCAGAATCATATGTTATCTGTACAGCAGTATAGATGATTTCCAACTGGAGCTAACATAAATATGGCATGTTGCCATACATGCTAATGATACCAAAAGTTAATAGCATGAGTTTAACTATGATCTTGTGTAGCTAGTTTGCACAAGATAATATATAAATTCACAACAGGATAGAAGCCATATGCTTTCATACTCACCAAATCTCTCAAGGCATGGATGCACACTCAAATATAGCTCCAAATTTATCCAAAGTTAACATGCTCAACTAAATACAAAATCCAAGCATTGGCATAATCTTACTTGTCCACAACCGCCCATCACTTCAAGCCACAAATTATGTCTTCTAAATGCCTAAAGAACCATAAGAAAGATTTAAAGCAATAAACCAGAGAACTGGCAGTGGCAGGAAGAAGAATAGGTCAAGGAAGAAATCATGGGGAAAACCTTGGAGTGTAACCCATCTAGGGTCGAGCTTGGAATTACTATCCGCATGGTCCTTGGGGATGACTATCTCACCAGCCCAGATTGTCTTCAACTTGCTCCAGTCCGCTGTCTCCAGATATGGCGGCTACCCCGGCTTCCTACAAGACCAAAACAAAATAAAAGATCCTAACATGATCTAAGATCTCATGAGCAGATAGAGAACACGCTATCTCTGGGAAGGGAAGGCTGGACAAACCTGAGGTCCTAGATGGATAATCCACTGGAGAGGAAGACGGTGAAGACGCCCCTCTTTGACATGGCGACGGGTGCGGCACTGTTGGTAGACATCATGGCGGAGGCGTGGAGGATGACCTATGTCGTGCGTGCGAAGGGGCGAGGATAGGGGATTCCTGACCATGAAGCGGGCCTCCGGCCATGAGCAGCGACAGACGAGGAGGGCAAGATCCGATGCCACCACCTCCCGGATCGAACATGAGGAGTGAGCACAACGCAATAGCTAGATCCACCGACGCCGCAGACGTACGTGCAGACATCTGGAGCAGCCGAGGTGATCAGAGGCATAGGGGTGTGCACGGGGCAAGGTGACCAGGGAGAGGGAACATGGAGGGCGTCGATCTGGTGGGCGCCGATGGGAGAGGTGGAGGCTGGCGGCGAGGAAAAAAGGGAGCGGCGGTGAGGAGCGGACGGGGCTGGGAAATAGGGTTAGGTTTGTGTGAGGGAGGGATTTATAGCCATTGGCCTTACTGGGCTGCTCAAGTATGGCCAGATCTTGGGTTTAGAAAAATTTGGGCCCATAAGGTTCTGTGCAGTTGCATATATATTTTTATTTCCTTTTGATATAGTGTTGTTATTGGAAACACTTTATTTAATTACGAGTTGACATTGTTAGAAAAGTCGGCAACATTAAAAAAATTCAATCACATCAAATGGAATATAGTAGATCAATGTATTAGGTCAATTCGAGATAATATGCAAAACCAACACAAAAGTGTTATCATAGGTGGTGGTGTGGCTGAACTGGAAAAGGTTCCTACATGGAACACATTACATTATAATGTTCATGTAAAAATTAGATATTTGTGCATTGTCGTATGTTACTAGTGAAGCAAAATGATCCCTTTATTCCCGTGTCTTCGACTACTTTAGACCCAAATTTGATTTCACATGTTAGATGAAGTTTATCTATTTATTGGATATACTTCAAATGCGAACTACATGTATCTCAAATAATGTTTATAAAAATAGAATTCATTTTAAGAAATTGTGCAAAAGATCTTGTATCCATAAATATAAAATAATTCAAAACATTTGCGGGGAACATTCAAACATACGCATACATCTTGGGTGATTTTTTTCTGTTACAAATCTAAATAAGGTCTACAAATTAGGAAATTAGCATGGGCACATGTGTTTTTATTTTGGCACCTATATTATATTATATTAATAAACATTTGTGATAGAAAATTGGCAATCTTCAAAAGAATTAGAATTCGTTATGTATTTATCTAATATTTTTGCATTTATTGACGTAAGAAAATCTACTCTCTAACGCTCATAGATGAAAATATAATATATTGGCACCCACATGTTACAATGGGTCCCACCTGTGGGTCTGACATGTTCGCATGCACAGGGCAATGGGTCCCTAGATCACCACGCATACTAGATCCATATGACACATGGGTCCGGGAAGCCTTTGGGACCTACATGGTAGAGTGGGTCCTTTGGTTAACTATAAAAGTGGGTATGGATGATGCATGGGTCTCACCTATTGTAGTAGCGGTATCAACGTATAAGAATGAGATAAACTTGACACTCAATGAACAACCATCAGTTGATGAAATGCAATCTAGTGTCAAATTATCACGTTCACATAGGAAGAATTACTTGACCTAAGCAACAACAGAGAAGCTTGCGGCCATCCGGCAGCATGGCTATTTAAGCTGGTCGGTATCCGCCTCGCGCGGGGATGTGGGACAAAACTTTGGGTGCAATGATAAGAGAGGAAGGAGTTTCGGTGGCTGCAGGTGGGACCGCTACAACCTGTAGCGGGTCGGCGGAAAGCCCGAGTGCCGCCATATTTGCCCCATATTTGGGCTGAATACGAGGGGTGCCGGTCAGCCCGGGCATTTGAGGCCCGTTTGAGGTGCCCGAGTGGGTAAGTTTTTTGTGACTGGTTAGTGGCCGGGCTGTCCGCCCGGGCGTTTGAGGCGGGTTTGGGCCATCCGGTTGTACATATGCTCTTATGGTTGTAGCATTAGTTCCACTTCCATCCATGCTATACATTTGAGTGTTGACCTGGGAAATTAAGGAATACATATACGCAGAATAGCCACAATTATTCCTGGAGAACGCGAATCTCGAGGACGAGATTCATCCTAAGGGGGGTAGGGTATTAAAAATTTCCTACCCGCAGAACAACCCAGAACAGTCTACGGGAATGGATCAGGGATCCTTACCACTAGAAGCATAGTGACATGCAACGGAAGTTGGGGCAGCGCGTCCAGAGTCGTCTCCTCCTCATCCGATCTCCCTCAAACAACCGGTTGTCGGATCCCACGTATAGGTTCGCTGGAGCGGCGCAAGTACACTACCTCTATCAGTATCCGTGCAGAGGAACACAGTGCGACGGACTACTAGGTCCGATCACACAGTCGACGGCGAGTGGAGGTGGCTACTTGCAACACATGCAAAGCCCTTGTGACAGCACCGAAGTGATCAACCGAATGAGTGTACCGCACCTCCACTATATATAGGCATTCGTTGCGGGGTCAACACTTGAACCGTGCACAGACCCTAAAGCCTAAAGTCTGTTCAGCTTGCATCCAAGTCCGAGTAGGATCACATCTGACTCGTGGAGTCGGATACAACCTCACAAGTTCCTTCCCTTAAGCGCGCGACCCCTTAGGTTCAAGTCGACTTGTTCGCAGGTCGGACCACCTCCGATCTTCTTGGTTGGTAGCGACCTCTAGCAAGTCATACCGACCACCAAGTAGACAATGAAGCCGGTTGGTGAACCTGTACAACGTATCACACTTCGGTTCCCTATGCCACGCGATATATGTTGTCAGGCTCAAGGCGAGTCTGTCATCCTTGTGGTAGCCCGACCTCTTTCTCGTTCCAGTGATGATGACCATAAACTGGATTATATCATAATCCTTGTCTCATGGCCATGCTTATTGATGTCTACTACACAACTTTATTCTTGTAGACTAGTGTTCGGCCTCCAAGCGCAGTGTTTTGTAGGACAGTAGCAATTTTCCCCCAAGTGGATGACCTAAGCTTTATCAATCCGTGGGAGTCATAGGATGAAGATGGCCTCTCTCAAACAACCCTGCAATCAAATAGAAGAAATCTCTTGTGTCCCCAACACACCCAATACAATGGCAAATTGTATAGGTGCACTAGTTTGGCGAAGAGATGGTGATAAAAGTGTAATATGGATGGTAGAAATATATTTTTATAATCTGAATAATAAAAAACAACAAGGTAGAAATTGATAAAAGTGAGCAAAAACGGTATTGCAATGCTTGAAAATGAGGCCTAGGATCCGTACTTTTGCTAGTGCAATCTCTCAACAATGCTAATATAATTGGATCATATAACTGTCCCTCAACGTGCAACGAAGAATCACTCCAAAGTTCCTATCTAGCGGAGAACATAAGAAGAAATTGTTTGTAGGGTACGAAACCACCTCAAAGCTATTGTTTTTGATCAATCTATCCTAGAGTTCATACTAAAATAACACGAAGCTATTCTTTTCGATCGATGTAAACAAGAGTTCGTACTAAAATAACACAAAAGCAAATTCAGATCATATTCAATCCAACACAAAGAACCTCAAAGAGTACCCCAAGATTTCTACCGGAGAAACAATAATAAGAACATGCATCAACCCCTATCCATAGATTACCCCGATGTCACCTTGGGAATCCGCGAGTTGAGTGCCAAAACATATATTAAGTGAATCAATATGATACCCCCTTGTCACCACGAGTATTCATTTGCAAGACATATATCAAGTGCTCTCAAATCCATAAAAGTATTCAATCCAATAACAACGAAATCTCAAAGGGAAAAACTCAATTCATCACAACAAGATAGAGAGGGGAAAAGAACATATGATCTGACTATATTAACAAAGCCCGTGATACATCAAGATCGTAACATCTCTAGAACACGAGAGAGAGAGAGAGAGATTAAACGCATAGCTACTGGTACAAACCCTCAGCCCCGAGGGTGGACTACTCCTTCCACATCGTGGTGGCCGCAAGGATGATGAAGATGGCCACCAGAGATGATTCCCCCCTCCGACAGGGTGCCGGAACGGGGTCTAGATTGGTTTTTGGTGGCTACAGCTGCTTGTGGCGGCGGAACTTCTGATCTAGGTGAACCCCGAGGGTTTCCGGAATATTTGTGAATTTATAGGGTAAAGAGGAGGTGCAAGAGGCCACCGAGGTGGGTAGGTGGATTGTGCCCCCCTCGGGGCACCCCCAGGTGTTGCTCTGGCCCATTGGTGGTCTTCTGGTCCATAAAAAATTCACAAAAAGTTTCGCGTGTTTGGATTCCATTTGATATTGATTTCTTGCAATGTAAAAAACATGGAAAAAACAGCAACTAGCACTTGGCACTATGTCAATAGATTAGTACCAAAAAATGATATAAAATGATTATAAAACATCCAAGAATGATAATATAATAGCATGGAACAATAAAAAAATTATAGATACGTTGGAGATGTATCAGCACCCCCAAGCTTAATTCCTGCTCGTCCTTGAGTAGGTAAATGATAAAACAGAATTTTTGATGTGGAATGCTGCCTAACATGTCATCTCATATTTTTTACTTTGTAGCATGGACATTTGGACTTTTATATGGTTCAAAGCAATAGTCTAGTTTTTACATGAGACTTAAATACTCAAGCATATCAACAAGCAACCATGTCTTTCAAAATATCAATGCTAAAATAAGCTATCCCTAGCCCATCATGCTCAATCATTGATCCATTCATGAAACACACACGCATATTAACTACACCCAATGCTCAAGTACGATCATAGTGCCTCACCCTTCGCAGAGGGAAGTAGGGATTTGTAGAGGTGCCAGAGCTCAAAGCAAAAATTGAGAGATAAAAACATTTTAAGAGGCATACTTTCCCCACCAACGAAAATGACTTAGAGCTCCCAACACTTTCCATGCTAGATATATCATAGGCGGTTCCCAAGCAGAAAATAAATTTTACTCCTTTTTCCACCATACTTTCACTTTCCATGGCTAACCGTATCCACGGGTGCCCTCCATACCAACACTTTCCAAGGAATTTATTATTTGACAACATAAAGTAAATTCATTTTTCATTTCGGGACTCGGCATCCCTAATACGTTTGTCGTACTCTTGTGCAATGACAAGTGAATAAGCACTCACCTTGAGACTAACGCATCTAGCATGGAAAATATTGGCCACCCCCTACCGCTTCATGAGCGGTACGAGCACACAAAAGAGAAATTTATTTTGAAAATTAGAGATGGCACATACAAATTTTCTTAGGACAGCAAAACAATACCGCATATAGGTAGGTATAGTGGACTCATGTGGCAAAACTGGTTTAAAGGATTTTGGATTCACAAGTAGTGATCATACTTAGTGCAAAATGAAGGCTAGCAAAAGATTCAGAAGCGACCAACCAAGAAATGAATAACCTCATAAGCAAGCATTGAGCAAAATTAACATCGAATAATGCACCACAAGTAGGATGTAATTTCATTGCATAACTATTGACTTTCGTGCTTGCATAGGGAATCACAAACCTTAACACCAATATTCTTACTAAAGCATAATTACTCATCAACATGACTCAGATATCACATCATCATATCACAAAAACTATTACAAGGAATCAAGTTTATTTTGTCCAATGATCTTCATGAAAGTTTTTATTATATCCTTCTTGGATATCTATCACTTTGGAACTAATTTTCATGTGTTGCTTTTGATAAGCTCAAAAAAATATGTGAAGATCATGAGCATAATATTTATTTATCTCAAATTAATTTAAGTGAAGCAAGAGAGAATTTCTTCAAAAATACTAAAGCACACCATGCTCAAAAAGATATAAGTGAAGCACTACAGCAATTCCACAAAAAAGAGCTTCGTTGACGGGATGTGCATGCCGCTTACTTAACCTCCCTGGCAACTATTTGAGGAATCTATTTTATTTAAAAACTTTCAGATCTAAGTACTTTATTAAAACAGCAAGCAAAACAAAATAAAAATGACATTTCAAGCAAAAACTTAGACTCAACCGATACTAACCGATAGTTGTTGAAGACAAAAGGTGGGATGCCTGCCGGGGCATCCCCAAGCTTAGATGCTCGAGACTTCTTGAAATATTATCTTGGGATGCCTTGGGCATCCCGAAGCTTGAGCTTTTGTGTCTCCTTAATTCCTCTCATATCACGGTTTTCCTAAATCTCAAAAGCTTCATCCACACAAAACTCAACAAAAACTCATGAGATAAGTTAGTATAAACCAATGCAAAAACCTTATCATTCTCTACTGTAGCAAATCACTAAAATTATTATTCAACATTGCATACTAAATGCCTCTGCATATTTAATACTCCTATCCTCAAATAGAATAATTAAAGAAGCAAACATATGCAAACAATGCAAACATAACAGCAATCTGCCAAAACAGTACAGTCTGTAAAGACTGCAAGAGTATCAATACATCTTAAACTCCAAAGATTATGTAAATTTAACACACTATAGAAAATTTATCAGAGCTTATTTTGCAAAAAGTTTCAACATTTTATAACTTTCTGAATTTTGTAGGGATTTTTTGCAACAGCGGTAAACTTTCTGTTTTCAAACAGCAACATGTATACTTGCAAAATAAGCATGGCAAAGGCTATCATTGCCACTTTTGTTGAAATAAAATATGAAAACAGTATTCTAAATGACATCAAGCAAATCCTAATAAAATAAGATGATGCTCCAAGCAAAACACATATCATGTGACGAATGAAAACATAGCTCCAAGTGAGGTTACCCATAATGTTGGAGACGAAAGAGGGGATGCCTTCTGGGGCATCCCCAAGCTTAGTTGCTTGGATCTTCCTTGAATATTACCTTGCAGTGCCTTGGGCATCCCCAAGATTAGGGTTTTGTCACTTCTTATTCTCCACATATCGATATCTCACCCAAAACTTGAAAACTTCAATCACACAAAACTTAACGGAACTATGTGAGATAGGTTAGTATGATAAAGAGCAAACCATTTCACTTTGCTACTGTCAAATACAAGATTCATAATTGTTTCCACACAATGCCTACTGTAGAATATCATTTCTACAATTTATATTGAGCAATATAAGCCATAGAAACTAGAAAACAAGAAAACTATGCATTGAAAACAGAATCTGTCAGAAACAGAACAATTTGTAGTAATCTGTACGCCAACCATACTTCTGCTACTCCAAAAATTCTGAAAAATTAGGACAACCTGAGAAATTTTTATATGAATATTCTAAAAAAGCAAAAGAGCAAAATCATGTTTCTGTGATTGATGGAAATTAATTTCGTGAGTGCAAAAGTTTTTTGTTTTTCAGCAAGATCCAACAACTGTCACCCAAAAAGATCCTAAAGGCTTTACTTGGCACTTTATTGGAACAAAGGCTATAAAACATGGTTACTACAGTACCCTAATAATGTGAACACACAAAAAAGTAGGTAAAAGTGTTGGGTTGTCTCCCAACAAGCTCGTTTCTTTTATGCATTTTAAGCTAGGCATGATGATTTCAACGATGCTCGCATAAAAGATATGAATTGAAACATAACAAGAGCATCATGAATCACATGGAAAACACATTTAAGTCTAACCCACTTCCTATGCATAGGGATTTTGTGAGCAAACAACTTATGGGAACAATAATCAACTAGCATAGTGATGACCCACAAGTATAGGGGATCTATCACAGTCCTTTCGATAAGGAAGAGTGTCGAACCCAACGAGGAGCAGAAGGAAATGATAAGCAGTTTTCAGTAAGGTATTCTCTACAAGCACTGAAATTATCGGTAATAGATAGTTTTGTAATAAGGTAATTCATAACGGGTAACAAGTAACAAAAGTAAACAAGGTGCAGCAAGCTGGCCCAATCCTTTTTGTTGCAAAGGACAAGCCTGGAATAACTTTTATATAAAGGAAAGCGCTCCCGAGGTCACATGGGAATTATCGTCTAGCTAGTTTTCATCATGCTCATATGATTCGCGTTCGGTACTTTGATAATTTGATATGTGGGTGGACCAGTGCTTGGGTACTGCCCTTCCCTAGACAAGCATCCCACTTATGATTAACCCCCCTCACAAGCATCCGCAACTAGAAAAGAAGAATTAAGGTAAACCTAACCATAGCAAGAAACATATGGATCCAACTCAGCCCCTTACGAAGCAACGCATAAACTAGGGTTTAAGCTTCTATCACTCTAGCAACCCATCATCTACTTATTACTTCCCAATGCCTTCCCCTATGCCCAAACAATGGTGAAGTGTCATGTAGTCGACGTTCACATAACACCACTAGAGGAAAGACAACATACATCTCATCGAAATATCAAACGAATACCTAATTCACATGACTACTTATAACAAGACTTCTCCCATGTCCTCAGGAACAAACGTAACTACTCACAAATCAAAATCATGTTCATAATCAGAGCGGTATTAATGTGCATAAAGGGTCTGAACATATGATCTTCCACCGAATAAACCAACTAGCATCAACTACAAGGAGTAATCAACACTACTAGCAACCCACAGGTACCAAACTGAGGTTTTGAGACAAAGATTGGATACAAGAGATGAACTAGGGTTTGAGAGGAGATGGTGCTGGTGAAGATGTTGATGGAGATTGACCCCCTCCCGATGAGAGGATCGATGGTGATGACGATGGTGACGGTTTCCCCCTCCCTGAGGGATGTTTCCCCGACAAAACCGCTCCGTCGGAGCCCTAGATTGGTTCCGCCAAGGTTCCGCCTTGAGACGGCGGCGCTTCGTCCCGAAAGATTCCTTCTGATTTTTTTTCTAGGGCAAAAGACACCTTATACCAGAAGATGGGCATCGGGGGGCTTCCAGGTGGTCCACGAGGCAGCGGGCGCGCCCAGGGGGTAGGGCGCACCCTCCACCCTCGTGGACAGTGGGTGGCCCCCCTTTGGTGCTTTCTTCACCCAATATTTTTAATATATTCGAAAACTGACTTTCATGGAGTTTCAGGACTTTTGGAGTTGTGCAGAATAGGTCTCTAATATTTGCTCCTTTTCCAGCCCAGAATTCCAGCTGCCGGCATTCTCCCTCTTCATATAAACCTTGTAAAATAAGAGAGAAAAGGCATAAGTATTGTGACATAAGGTGTAACAACAGCCCATAATGCAATAAATATCGATATAAAAGCATGATGCAAAATGGACGTATCAACTCCCCCAATCTTAGACCTCGCTTGTCCTCAAGCGGAAGCCGATATCGAAAACTATGTGCACATGTTTAGAGATAGAGGTGTCGATAAAATAAAATACGGACATGAGGGCATCATGATCATTCTTAGAATAGCAACATATATATATTGTCATATGATTTCTTATGCTAAAGTAACAATCTATTCACAATGTCAATTATGAATCAGAAACTTCATTGAAAACTATCAAACTATAGTCTCAGTCATTGAAGCAATTGCAATTTATCATAACATCAGAAAGAGTCAATATAAGAGCTTTTCAGCAAGTCCACATACTCAACTATCATTTAGTCCTTCATAATTGCTAACACTCACACAATACTTATGGGTATGAAGTTTTAATCGGACACAGAGAAAGATAGGGGCTTATAGTTTTGCCTCCCAACCTTTTACCTCCAGGGTAATGTCAACAATAATGCTTTATGAAAACCCACATCCAATTGTATATATATCAGGATCTTTCCAACGCATAGTGCTTGCCAAAGGATAAAGTGTAAAAAAGGAAAGGTGAAGATCACCATGACTCTTGTATAAGGTATAAGACAAAAATAAAAGATAGGCCCTTCACAGAGGGAAGCATAGGTTGTCATGTGCTTTTATGGTTGGATGCACAAAATCTTAATGCAAAGGAACGCCACTTTATATTGCCATTTGTGATAGGAACCTTTATTATGCAGTCCGTCGCTTTTATTTCTTCCATATCACAAGCTCGTATAAAGCTTATTTTCTCCACACTAATAGATCATACATATTTAGAGAGCAATTTTTATTGCTTGCAACAATGGCAACTTACTTGAAGGATCTTACTCAATCCATAGGTAGATATGGTGGAATCTCATGGAAAAACTGGGTTTAAGGATATTTGGAAGCACAAGTAGTATCTCTACTTGGTGCAAAGAATTTGGCTAGCATGAGGTGGAAAGGCAAGCTCAACATGTTGGATGATCCATGACAATATAATTTATTTCGGATATAAGAAAACATAACCCATTACGTTGTCTTCCTTGTCCAACGACAACTTTTTAGCATGTCATATTTTAATGAGTGCTCACAACCATAAAAGATGTCCAAGATAGTATATTTATATGTGAAAACCTCTCTTTCTTTATTACTTCCTATTAATTGCAACGATGACCAAAACTATGTTTGTCAACTCTCAACAACTTTTATTCATCATACTTTTTATATGTGAAGTCATTACTCTCCATAAGATCAATATGATCTCTTTATTTCTTTTTATTCTTTCCTTTTTTCCTTTTTTCCCTCAAGATCATAGCAAGATAACCAAGCCCTCGACTCAAGACTAATCTTTATTATATATAGCTCACGGACTCGATTACATAGATAAGGATCAACACAAAAACTCAAAGCTAGATCATACTAAACTTTATTCTACTAGATCAAGAAATAACCAAAAGGATAGAACTAAGAAAAACGGTAAAGATAGAAGTGTGATGGTGATATGATACTGGGGAACCTCCCCCAAACTTGGCAGTTGCCAAGGGAAGTGCTGATACCCATGTATTTATGTCTCTTTCTTCGGAGGTAGTGATGCGATATTTTTTGGCGATGATGCCCCTTAGGATACGGTTCTCTTCCTCGAGATTATTGACTTGCTTCTTAAGATCCATTGTTTCCTTCCGGAGTTTACCCGCGACGGCTAAAGCTTCTTTCACCCATGGATGTTGCATAGCTGCGGGAGAACAAGTAACACTCTTTTTCATATTTTCAAAAGAAAGAAATCTAGAATTGGGAGGGGTGACCGAATTTGGAATTGCGGAGCTCTGGAGTTCCTCCATCATCTGGCTTGGAGACGAGAGGTAACTTCTTGATCTTCGACCATGGCATCTATCCTTTTCAATTCGGCATCCATCTCTTCCTCAGTTGATGGCCCAAAGTAATCGGCATCGCTGTTTCCTTTTGGCCACGGTGTCGGGTGAGATACCCAGCTCTCCCCGACTGACTCTTGAGAAAACATCTTGCTCTAACTGCAGCAGAGACAACTCAAAACAAAAACAGAGGATTTCGTTGTGGTATGGTGGTCAAAACCTTCGGGAGATTATATAATGATTTTTTACCGACCAAAAGAAATATCATGCAAGAAAACGGAGTCCGGAGGGCACACGAGGTGCCCACGAGGCAGGGGGCGTGCCCAGGGGGTAGGGCGCGCCCTCCACCCTCGTGGATGCCTCGTGTCCTTCCCGGGCTACTTCTTATTTTCCTATTTTCTTAAATATTCCAAAATGGAGAAAAATTGCTGTTAGAACTGTTTTGGAGTCGGTTTACTTACCGTACCACATATACCTATTCCTTTTTGGAGTCTGAAACATTCTGGAAAGTGTCCCTTATGTGCTCCTTCGGGGTTACGGTGTCAATAACATTGGTTTCAACATTTATGGGATTACCTGAGATATAATGTTTGATTATTTGACCGCTCACCACCTTTGGATTTGTGCCTACAAAGTTGTCGATTTTTATGGCACCGGAACGATAGACCTCCTCGATAATGTAAGGACCTTCCCATTTAGAGAGGAGTTTTCCTACAAGAGGAAGCGCGACCCGACCAGGCTGGCCCGCACGCCGAACAGGGGAGGAAGGGATGCGCCAGATCGCGCACACCGACCGCCGCAGAAGCCGCCGCCGGCCGCCAACAACCACTGGATCCCGCCGCCCGCGCGGGCAGCACATTAGATCCACCACCTGCATGGCTGTTAGCCAGCCGTGCTTTGCCAATGGAGCCGCCGCTCCAGATTCGGAGTTTCCCACACAGGAGCAGGGAAACCGAGGCCCTGCCGCCACCATCCTTGGCGCCCCGGGCTTGCCCGACGGCTGCCTCAGGCGATGGCGAGGGAGGGAGGAGGGGAGGGGTGAGGAAGAGGGGCGGCTAGTGTTGGGAGGAGGAGGCGGCTAGGGTTGGGAGGAGGAGGCCCTAGGCTGGCCAGATGACAAGCAGTAGCAACTCCCAACTTCCTGATTCTTAGCTTTGACCTGGATGTGAGAGATTTTATAAATTGAGCATGTTTTGCAGTTGCTTTCTGAATCAAGTGAGACATCTTGTGAGAAAAAGATGATATCCAACAAAAATAATTGTAATTAAATTGCATAAACACAAAACATGGGATCAAAACCAAATGTGTGACATGACATAACTGACAATTTGCAAGCTAGGATTATATATCCTTGACATGAAAAAAGAATTATAATACTAATTTCAATTGACTAACACACGTAATGTTGTACTTACATTTGCAGGAGAAGCATCCCATGTGGACAAATCTATGGACAAGAAAAAGGTGATCCATGAGTGAAGAGTAGGGGATATGGATGTGTTCAATGGAGGTCCTATGACCGTGAACATGCCCGGGATCCATCATGTACTTGCATGGCATGAGATGTGGTAGTCGAGCGGCGCAACCAGATCACTAGCAACTGTATGGTCAGCTTGTGCCATCTCGATCAGTTGTTGACTGATGAACAAAGTATTGACAAACTAAGAATAGCAGTCGTTGTGGGAGGAATTGAACAGACAATGTTTTGCATAGCAAGTAAATGAAACAGTTGCATTTTTTCATGCATGTAAGTATCAGTGGTTTGGGCCCACAAAAAGAACTGGTTGAAGTGCTATACCACCGAGATTTCCTAGGATTGTTAGTTTTCGTCCACTCATGTTATTTTCATACAACTTCCTATGAAATGAGAAGATCATTCCACAGAAATTCCGAGTGTAATTTTAGATATCAGCACTCCGCAGCAAGTACTTGCAAGCATATTGGAGTTCCCAAATCACTGCACAATGTGGAATGATACAAGTATGATTCAATAATGTGGAAACTCCCATTCCCAAATCACCACACAATGAGGAAGGACACAAGTATGATTTAAGTAATCAATCCTAACAAAAATGGAAGATTTCATTGGTTTTTAAATAATTGCAACAATTGAGATTTCTAGCTGATTGTCATAAATGAATAACAATGCCATGATAATTAGACATTTGAAACCATAATGCAGTATAGACACATAAACCAACTAGATATGGAATATCTATAAATGACTTCAAATCTTCCAGAAAGTAGCACCGAGCTCAGATGCATAAGAATCGACCATCAAACAACTACTTAATTGATACTAACAATAATTGAACCGCATGAGGCAAATACAACATACAAGCTTCTTCAAACAAGCCACTTCTTTGATTCTGAGACAAATGGGTGTAATTGTAGACCTTTGGATCATTGGAGAGGCTTATTTATATCACAAATTGTTGTTGATCCTAAAAAATATTTATGATATTTGATGAAAAATTACTCATAACTGGTCAATTCCATTACCTCTACTTCATTTGACGTGTAACTACAATTTTTGCAGCAAAGTGCATCCTACAAAACATTGTATTGCAAAATTTCATCCAATTAAATAAAAATGGTACAATAATGTATTAGGAATTATATGATTCTATGTCACATTGAAATATATTCACAATGAATATCCAATACTATACTTACCGAGAGCTCTCAACATGGTAACTATAGCAATTGTTTTCTCATCATTACTTGTCACCCAACTCGCGAGGATATCACATACCATTTTTATTACAACACGCTTAACAGAATTAAAGCTGAAGAAAAGGTTAGGAAGTATGCAATACATAACCGAGTAAGCAGTTGAACACACATACTAATCATCCATGACTTGAATATCAACAAATGAGATTTAATTGTGGTAGATGTCATCCTCAAATTGTACCAAGCTTACATGGATAATCATAGAAATAGCATCTAACATAAGAGAGAAAGGGGACATAAGAACACTATTATTATCAAGTCCTCAAAACCAAAATAACTTAGAGGACTTACTGACATAAATGTGGTTTTCAAGGGTGAAATGGAAAATTTGTTTGCATGGATGGAAGGAAAGAAAGGGGGTGACTACGCACCCTTGTTTCTTAACTCAAACATACTAATAAACTCGAACACACCAGAGACAACATGAACCGACACTCATGACGATTACCAACGACATTTGTTGCTGCCAAGTCGTGATTGCCTTCACAAACATCCTTGAGACATAATATGTTATACCTTCACTAGGTTATGGTATTAAGTAGTCTACTTGCTCATAAATAATGGTGCGGCCATGTTTGTGCCCTATTAAAACAAAGATAAAACTAGACATGTGAATATTAGCTAGGCTCGTTTTGGAGCATGTGCCTTGCGTAATCTCCATTTGACCCAGACAAAAATTCTCAAGGCGCAAGTGTTTTCCTAGAAATCTTTTGGTCAGTCATCTAGGGTTCAAAGAAGTTGCTAAAGAAGTTTGGCTAATGAGGTCAACAGAGAAGTTCTGCCAATACCCTCTATTATGACATGAATTTTAAAACAAGGCTTTGAGGAGGTTGGGTCGTGTCCTTGTCGCATTTGCAAGCTTAATTGAGGAGGTTGGCTGTGAAACAAATTAGTACATGACAATCTCACCAATAGGGTTAGAAGTAATGATGAGCAAACAATTGCTATAGTTAACATGTTGAGTGCTAAAAGTGATTGGTAAGTATAGTTTTAGCTATTCGTTATGAATATACTTCAATGTGATGTATAACAATATAATTTTCTAATACATTGTTGTATCATTTTTATTTTATTTGATCAAAGTTTGCATACTATTGTATTTAATAGGGTGCACTTTGCTCCTAATACTGCAAGTGCACGTCAAATGAAGCAGAGGTAATGGAATTGACCAATAAGAGTATTTTTTGCATTTAAATGTTATTATATATCAATAATCATAAATAGTTGTTAGGATCAGCGATGAACTAATATAACATCTAATAAGTGCCTTGTCCAAATAAGCTCCTATGGAATACTTGTTTCATTGAGTTCTGTTATTGTTAGTATAGATTAAGTAGTTATTTGATGGCAGATTCTTATGGAACTGAGATGTGCTATTTTCTAGAAGATGTTAAGTCATTTTTACCTATTCTATATCTAGCTATTTTACATGTGTATACTGTATACAATGAGTGTGGTGCCAAGTGTATAATTGTCATGGCAATGTTATTCATCCGTGTCAATCGTCAAGAAATCTCATATGTTGCAAGTATTTTAGAACCAGTGGCATTTACAATTTTTGTTAAAAGTGATCAGCCCATGGCAATGGCATGGATGGAAGTTTCCACTCTTGTTTGTCATCTACACACTCAAACATAAGCTTTTAACTTAGACAAAATTGTAGTAGTCGCGCTAATCTGTGCATAACTGAATCATGTTTGTATCCTTCCTCATCATATAGTAATTTGGGAAATGCCGTCGTTTTAGCTATCCTGATTTTTGAACCTGAGTATGCATGCAAGTACTTGGTGTGGAGTGCAGATATCTAAAACCACACTCAAAATTTCTACATCTCATCTTCATAGGGAATTGTATGAAAATAACACGAGTGTACCAAAACCAACAATCTTGGGAGTTTTTTATGGACTAAAATCACTGACGTGAGTAAGAAACATCAATCGTTTCATTTACTTGTTGTCTAATACTTCATCTGGGCAATTCAGGTCCCACAACGAATGATATTCTTAGTCTGCCAATACTCTGCTTTGTCAATCAAGAACTGACGCGACAATGCATGCCCACCATACAATTATCATGGACCCGGTTGCGCCGCTTGACTACCACATCTCATGCCATATAAGTACATGATGGATTCAGGGGGTGTTCACGGTCATGTGCTCTTCGTTGGACGCACCGATCTCCCCTCCTTTTCACTCTAGAATCATCTTCTTCTACATAGATTTGTCCACATGACATGCTTCTTTTGCAAACGTAAGTACAAGATTAGGTGTGTCGGTCAATGGTAGTTAATAGTATAGTATTTTCGTGTCAAGGATATATAATGCTATCTGCCCATTGTTTCAGGAAATCCCTTTATCCTTTATGCAGCATGAAATTTCGTGATTGCCTAACTCTTACATGTTGAACCCTCAGTACCCTCCCCAAGCATGGTCAAGGTCTGTCTCCTCGGTCGTACCCCCAAGGAAACTCAGAGGGAACCCGTTGAGGCACCGAGCTCAGACGCCGCTGATCTGAGGGCATGTTACAAGCTTGAGGTTGAGGTTGTGTCCATGATGGCGGAGGTCACCAATGTTGCAATCGCGACACCTAGCATCTCAAGGAGACCCGAATTACTGGGGGGGGGGGGTGGTAAGAGAATCTTGCCTCCATCCCCTTGTCCTTGAAATGAGCACGCATCATGTCTCCTCGCACATCTAGAGATGATCCTGTTGTTGGAAATATGCCCTAGAGGCAATAATAAATTAGTTATTATTATATTTCCTTTTACATGATAATCGTTTATTATCCATGATATAATTGTATTGATAGGAAACTCAGATACATGTGTGGATACATAGACAACACCATGTCCCTAGTAAGCCTCTAATTGACTAGCTCGTTGATCAATAGATGGTTACGGTTTCCTGACCATGGACGTTGGATGTCGTTGATAACGGGATCACATCATTAGGAGAATGATGTGATGGACAAGACCCAATCCTAAGCCTAGCACAAAGATCGTAGTTCGTATGCTAAAGATTTTCTAATGTCAAGTATCATTTCCTTAGACCATGAGATTGTGCAACTCCCGAATACCGTAGGAATGCTTTGGTGTACCAAACGTCACAACGTAACTGGGTGGCTATAAAGGTGCACTACAGGTATCTCCGAAAGTGTCTGTTGGGTTGGCACGAATCGAGAACGGGATTTGTCACTCCGGTAAACGGAGAGGTATCTCTGGGCCCACTCGGTAGGACATCATCATAATGTGCACAATGTGATCAAAGAGTTGATCGCGGGATGATGTGTTACGGAACGAGTAAAGAGACTTGCCGGTAACGAGATTGAACAAGGTATCGGGATACCGACGATCGAATCTCGGGCAAGTACAATACCGCTAGACAAAGGGAATTGTATACGGGATCGATTGAGTCCTTGACGTCGTGGTTCATCCGATGAGATCATCGTGGAACATGTGGGAGCCAACATGGGTATCCAGATCCCGCTGTTGGGTATTGACCGGAGAACGTCTCGGTCATGTCTACGTGTCTCCCGAACCCGTAGGGTCTACACACTTAAAGTTCTGGCGCAGCCCTCCCCCTCTCCCAAGTAATCCTCCTCTCTCGCGGTGCTTGGCGAAGCCCTGCTGGATTATTGCCACGCTCCGTCACCACCACCACACCGTTGTGCTGCTGCTGGATGGAGTCTTCCTCAACCTCTCCCTCTCTCCTTGCTGGATCAAGGCATGGGAGACGTCACCGGGCTATACGTATGTTGAACGCGGAGGTGCCGTCCGTTCGGCACTAGGATCTCCGGTGATTTGGATCACGACGAGTATGACTCCTTCAACCCCATTCTCTTGAACGCTTCCGCTTAGCGATCTACAAGGGTATGTAGATGCACTCTCCTTCCCCTCGTTGCTGGTTTCTCCATAGATAGATCTTGGTGACACGTAGGAAAATTTTGAATTTCTGCTATGTTCCCCAACAGTGGCATCATGAGCTAGGTCTATTGCGTAGATTCTTTGCACGAGTAGAACACAAAGTAGTTGTGGGCGTTGATTTTGTTCAATATGCTTACCGTTACTAGTCCAATCTTGTTTCGACGGTATTGTGGGATGAAGCGGCCCGGACCGACCTTACACGTACGTACTCTTACGTGAGACAGGTTCCACCGATTGACATGCACTTGGTGCATAAGGTGGCTAGCGGGTGCCGGTCTCTCCCACTTTAGTCGGAACGGATTCGATGAAAAGGGTCCTTATGAAGGGTAAATAGCAATTGACATATCACGTTGTGGTTTTTGCGTAGGTAAGAAACGTTCTTCCTAGAAACCCATAGCAGCCACGTAAAACATGCAAACAACAATTAGAGGACGTCTAACTTGTTTTTGCAGGGTATGCTATGTGATGTGATATGGCCAAGAAGAATGTGATGAATGATATGTGATGTATGAGATTGATCATGTTCTTGTAATAGGAATCACGACTTGCATGTCGATGAGTATGACAACGGGCAGGAGCCATAGGAGTTGTCTTTATTTATTGTATGACCTGCGTGTCATTGAACAATGCCATGTAATAACTTTACTTTATTGCTAACCGGTAGCCATAGTAGTAGAAGTAATAGTTGGCGAGACAACTTCATGAAGACACGATGATGGAGATCATGATGATGGAGATCATGGTGTCACGCCGGTGATGATGATGATCATGGAGCCCCGAAGATGGTGATCAAAAGGAGCAAAATGATATTGGCCATATCATGTCACTATTTGATTGCATGTGATGTTTATCATATTTATGCATCTTATTTGCTTAGAACGACGGTAGTAAATAAGATGATCCTCATTAAAATTTCAAGAAAGTGTTCCCCTAACTGTGCACCGCTATGTAAAGTTTGTCGCTTCAAGCACCACGTGATGATCGGGTGTGATAGATTCTTACGTTCGATACAACGGGTGTAAGCCAGATTTACACACGCGAAACACTTAGGTTGACTTGACGAGCCTAGCATGTACAGACATGGCCTCGGAACACAAGAGACCGAAAGGTCGAGCATGAGTCGTATAGTAGATACGATCAACATGAAGATGTTCACCGATGATGACTAGTCCGTCTCACGTGATGATCGGACATGGCCTAGTTGACTCAGATCATGTAATCACTTAGATAACTAGAGGGATGTTTATCTGAGTGGGAGTTCATAAGATGAACTTAATTATCCTGAACCTAGTCAAAAGATCTTTGCAAATTATGTCGTAAGCTCGCGCTTTAGTTCCACTGTTTAGATATGTTCCTAGAGAAAATATAGTTGAAAGTTGACAGTAGCGGTTATGCGATCAGTAGAAAGCTTACGTCCTTAATGCACCGCTTAGTGTGTAGAGCCCCAAACATCGTTTGTGGATGTTGTGAACATCGGACATACACGTTTTGATAACTACGTGATAGTTCAGTTAAACGGTTTAGAGTTCAGGCACCAAAGATGGTTTCGAAACATTGTGGAACATATGAGATGTTCCGACAATTTTCTTATCCTGCAAACTAAGGGAGAAAGCTCAATCGTTGAGCTTGTGCTCAGATTTTCTGAGTGCAACAATCACTTGAATCGAGTGGGAGTTGATCTTCCAGATGAGATAGTGATGTTTCTCCAAAGTCATTGCCACCAAGCTGCTAGAGCTTTGTGATGAACTATAACATATCAGGGATAGATATGTTGATCCTTGAGGTATTCGCGATGTTTGACACCGCAAAAGTAGAAATCAAGAAGGAGCATCAATTGTTGATGGTTGGTGAAACCACTAGTTTCAAGAAGGGCAAGGGCAAGAAGGGATACTTCATGAAACGGCAAATCAGCTGCTGCTCTAGTGAAGAAATCCAAGGTTGAACCCAAACCCGAGACTAAGTGCTTCTGTAATAAGGGGAACAACCACTGGGGCAGAATTACCCTAGATACTTGGTAGATAAGAAGGCTGGCAAGGTCGATAGAAGTATATTGGATATACATTATGTTAATGTGTACTTTACTAGTACTCCTTGTAGCACCAGGGTATTAGATACCGGTTCGGTTACTAAGTGTTAGTAACTCGAAATAAAAGAGCTACAGAATAAATAGAGACTAGCTAAAGGTGAGCTGACGATATGTGTTGGAAGTGTTTCCAAGTTTGATATGATCAAACATCGCACACTCCCTCTACCATCAAGATTAGTATTAAACCTGAATAATTGTCATTTGGTGTTTGCGTTGAGCATAGACATGATTGGATTATGTCTATCGCAATACGATTATTCATTTAAGGAGAATAATGGTTACTCTATTTATTTGAATAATACCTTCAATGGTCTTGCACCTAAAGGAATGGTTAATTGAATCTCGATCGTAGTGATACACATTTTCATGCCAAAAGATATAAGATAGTAATGATAGTACCACTTACTTGTGGCACTGCCATGTAAGTCATATTGGTATAAAACGCATGAAGAAGCTCCATATTGATGGATCTTTGGACTCACTCGTTTTGAAAAGTTTGAGACATGCGAACCATGTCTATTGGTGTATACGCATGGAGAAACTCCATGCAGATGGATCGTTTGGACTCACTTGATTTTGAATCACTTGAGATATGCAAATCATACCACATGGGCAAGATGACTGAAAAGCCTCATTTTCAGTAAGATGGAACAAGATAGCAACTTGTTAGAAGTAACACATTTTGATGTGTGTAGTCCAATGAGTGCTGAGGCATGCAGTGAATATCGTTATGTTCTTACTTCGCAGATGATTCGAGTAGATGTTGAGTATATTTACTTGGTGAAACACAAGTCTGAATTATTGAATGGTTCAAGTAATTTCAGAGTGAAGTTGAAGATCATCGTGACAAGAGGATAAAATGTCTATGATATGATCATAGAGATGAGTATCTGAGTTATGAGCTTTGGCACGCAATTAAGACATTGTGGAAATTGTTTCACAATTAATACCACTGAACACCATAGTTTGATGGTGTGTCCGAACAACATAGTTGCACCCTATTAGATATGGTGCGCACTATGATGTCTCTTATCGAATTACCACTATCATTTATGGGTTAGGCATTAGAGACAACCACATTCACTTTAAATAGGGCACCACGTAATTCCGTTGAGATGACACCGTATGAACTATGGTTTAGAGAAACCTAAGCTGTCATTTCTTAAAGGTTTGGGGCTGCGACGCTTATGTGAAAAAGTTTCAGGTTGATAAGCTCGAACCCAAAGCGGATAAAATGCATCTTCATAGGGCACCCAAAACAGTTGGGTATACCTCCTAATTCAGATCCGAAAGCAATAGGGTTGTTTCTTTAATCGGGTCCTTTCTCGAGGAAAAGTTTGTCTCGAAAAGTTGAGTGGGAGGATGGTGGAGACTTGATATGGTTATTGAACCGTCACTACAACTAGTGTGTAGCAGGGCACAGGAAGTTGTTCCTGTGGCGCCTACAACAATTGAAGTAGAAGCTTATGATAGTGATCATGAAACTTCGGATCAAGTCACTAACGTACCTCGTAGGGTGACGAGGATGCGTACTACTTCTGAGTGGTACAGTAATCCTGTCTTGAAGGTCATGTTGCTAGACAACAATGAACCTATGAGCTATGGAGAAGCAATGGTGGGCCCAAATTCCGAAAAATGGTTAGAAGCCATGAAATCCGAGATAGGATCCATGTATCATAACAAAGCATGGACTTTGGTGGACTTGCCCGATGATCGGCAAGCCATTGAGATAAATGGATCTTTAGGAAGAAGACGGACGTGGACGGTGATGTCACCATCTATGAAGCTCGACTTGTGGCGAAGAGTTTTTCACAAGTTCAAGGAGTTGACTACAATGAGATTTTCTCATCCGTAGCGATGCTTAAGTCCGTCGGAATCATGTTAGCATTAGCTGCATTTATGAAATCTGGCAGATGGATGTCAAAACGAGTTTCCTTACCAGTATTCGTAAGGAAAGGTTGTATGTGATACAATCAGAAAGGTTTTGTTGATCCTGAAGATGCTAAAAAGGTATGCTGGCTCCAGCGATCCTTCTAAGGACTGAAGCAAGCATCTCGGAGTTGGAATGTACGCTTTGATGAGATGATCAAAGATTTTGGGTTTATACAAAGTTTATGATAAACTTGTATTTCCAAAGAAGTGAGTGGGAGCACTATAGAATTTCTGATGAGTATATGTTATTGACATATTGTTGTTCAGAAATAATGTAGAATTTCTGGAAAGCATATAGGGTTATTTGAAAAGTGCTTTTCAATGGAAAACCTGGATTAAGCTACTTGAACATTGAGCATCAAGATCTATAATGATAGATCAAAAACGCTTAATGGTACTTTCAAAAATGAGCACATACCTTGACATAATCTTGAAGGTGTTCAAGATGGAACAGTCAAAGAAGGAGCTTTTGCCTGAGTTGTAAGGTATGAAGTTAAGACTTAAAGCTCGACCACGGCAGAAAAGAGAGAAAGGACGAAGGTCGTCCCCTATGCTTTAGACGTAGGCTCTACAGTATGCTATGTTGTGTACCGCACCGGAAGTGTGCCTTGCCATAAGTCGGTCTAAGGGTACAAGAATGATCCAGAATGGATCATTGGACATGATCAAAATTGTCCTTGGAGTAAATAAGGACATGTTTCTCGATTATGGAGGTGATAAAGAGTTCGGCGTTAAGGGTTACGTCGATGCAAGCTTTAACACCTATCCGAGTGACTCTGAGTAGCAAACCGGATACGTATAGTGGAGCGACCATTTGGAATAGCTCCAAGTGGAGCGTGGAAGCAGAATTTACAATATGACCTAGAGATTTGCGAAGTACATATGGATCTGAATGTTGCAGACCCGTTGACTAAAACCTCTCTCACAAGAAAAACATGATCAAACCACAGAACTCATTGAGTCTTAATCACATGATGATGTGAACTAGTTTAATGACACTAGTAAACTCTTTGGATGTTGGTCACATGGCTATGTGACCTATGAGTGTTAATCACATGGAGATGTGAACTAGATTATTGACTCTAGTGCAAGTGGGAGCTTGTTGGAAATATGCCCTAGAGGCAATAATAAATTAGTTATTATTATATTTCCTTGTTCATGATAATAGTTTATTATCCATGCTATAATTGTATTGATAGGAAACTCAGATACATGTGTGGATACATAGACAACACCATGTCCCTAGTAAGCCTCTAATTGACTAGCTCGTTGATCAATAGATGGTTACGGTTTCCTGACCATGGACGTTGGATGTCGTTGATAACGGGATCACATCATTAGGAGAATGATGTGATGGACAAGACCCAATCCTAAGCCTAGCACAAAGATCGTAGTTCGTATGCTAAAGCTTTTCTAATGTCAAGTATCATTTCCTTAGACCATGAGATTGTGCAACTCCCGGATACCGTAGGAATGCTTTGGGTGTACCAAACGTCACAACGTAACTGGGTGGCTATAAAGGTGCACTACAGGTATCTCCGAAAGTGTCTGTTGGGTTGGCACGAATCGAGACTGGGATTTGTCACTCCAGTAAATGGAGAGGTATCTCTGGGCCCACTCGGTAGGACATCATCATAATGTGCACAATGTGATCAAAGAGTTGATTGCGGGATGATGTATTACGGAATGAGTAAAGAGACTTGCCGTTAACGAGATTGAACAAGGTATCTGGATACCGACGATCGAATCTCGGGCAAGTACAATACCGCTAGACAAAGGGAATTGTATACGGGATCGATTGAGTCCTTGACATCGTGGTTCATCCGATGAGATCATCGTGGAACATGTGGGAGCCAATATGGGTATCCAGATCCCGCTGTTTGTTATTGACTGGAGAACGTCTCGGTCATGTCTACGTGTCTCCCGAACCCGTAGGGTCTACACACTTAAAGTTCTGGCGCAGCCCTCCCCCTCTCCCAAGTACTCCTCCTCTCTCGCGGTGCTTGGCGAAGCCCTGCAGGATTATTGCCACGCTCCTCCACCACCACCACGCTGTAGTGCTGCTGCTGGATGTTAGTCTTCCTCAACCTCTCCCTCTCTCCTTGCTGGATCAAGGCATGGGAGACGTCACCGGGCTGTACGTGTGTTGAACGCGGAGGTGCCGTCCGTTCGGCACTAAGATCTCCGGTGATTTGGATCACGACGAGTACGACTCCTTCAACCCCGTTCTCTTGAGCGCTTCCTCTTAGCGATCTACAAGGGTATGTAGATGCACTCTCCTTCCCCTCGTTGCTGGTTTCTCCATAGATAGATCTTGGTGACACGTAGGAAAATTTTGAATTTCTGCTATGTTCCCCAACACCTGTATTGGGCTCAACCAACACTAGTACAACAAGGTGCTATACAAACGGGTTTTAACCCCTTTCCACGATGGCATTTTGAACCGTCACCAATTGAGTGTGGGCGATAGGGGGTCCTTCCCACACGACCCAGAAACCGTCGGGGATAGGGAGCCATGATGCATACAGTTGTCCCTATGAAACTGTTTCTGATATCTCGAATATCCCAAATGCTCCATCATTGCTACTCGTTTGTTCTCGCATTGCCATCGCAGTCGGTATTCTGTGGTGCAACGTTTATGATGCGCGACCCATCACAAATAGTTCATGATTATAGAACATGTACGATAAGCAGACGATCACACACATTTACTTTACCTTGACTGTATGCGATTCAATGTAAGAGTGCATACAATTGTCCCTATAAAACTGTATGCGAAGCTCGAATATATCTACACAATTCATTCGTTGTACCCACGTCTGATGAAGATCTATTGCACGCGTTCTTCTATGCACAAATGTTTGTGATGCACACATCATCATAAACAGTCCATAATTGCCAAGCGTGTGTGATAAGGTAACTTTCAAAAACATTTAATAAAAAGGAACTATGTGTGATGCTGTTGTTAATCCCACACATTTTTTTTGGCTGATCGTGTGTGCAGTAGAGATTGATCGCACATGTAGTGGATCCGAGAAACGTGTCTGATCTCCATGTTTATCGCAGACGTTTTGCTTTCGCAAACCATGTGCGGTGTAATCCCTAATTTATCCCTAATTTTATCCCTTCTTTAAAAAATCATAGATTTTGAATTTGAAAGTAGGCAATCACTATCACATAGAACCATGTTTATTACAAATATAAGTTCAAGCACGAATGCATAATTTGATGCACATCTACATATACTGAAGAACTACAGAAGCATCAAGTAAATGATGAACCATAGATTAATGAAACATCAGACTTTAGATTACAAGTATCAAGGGAGAAATTTACCGCAAACTTGTCTATTTCAATGTTGCACCCAACTTCTCACCACAAAGTTGAAGTGGAGCTTAAACCAGAGTGCTTGGGGGTAGAAGAGAATTGAAAATAAATGTCTCCTTAGAGGACAATAACTGGACCAATAATAACTTGGAAAAGGAAAATTAATCAAATTTCAACAACAAGACTAATAATCTATACGTCAACTGTAGATGCCGATGTAAATGAACCTCTTTGAATATGATACTTCCACATGCAGGCAATTGTCATATCTCTTTTTCTTCTATCTATCTATCTATCTATCTTTCTACTAGCCCTATAAAGAATAACATGCATATAAATATAGTTTGGTTGCACCAGAAAATATATGTGGGCAATTCGTAGGCCTAGTCCTTTTTTCCTTTTCATATTTGCGGGCGATTCGTAGGCTGATTTTTTTTGGGATTCGTAGGCCGAGTTGATATTTTGTCCCAGACTTCTTTTTTAAAAGAGTAAATATTGTGTCCAAAAAAATACACCTAAATGAGTAAATATAGTGGCAAAATAAGAATCTTAAAGACCAAGCAAAATATGACTAAGTTTCAAGCTCCATGCGGCAACCAGCGATGCACTGAAGAAGCACCCTTCGGCACCCAGGGCTTGATCAAAGAGGACCCTTCCGCGCCTGCCTAGCCCGACCAATAATTTTCATCATGTTTGGCTCTACCATATTTTGTTTATTTTCTTTAGGTTCTTCAGCCAGTTCGACGCGCTCGCATAGTTTCTCGCTGACCTTGTTGTATTGTTCCCATCGAATCAGTACCAACCTCTTAACACAGTCCCCAATAGAGGGGTCCCGAGGCACGTAGTTCCTAACGTCTGAGACAAACATAACTAGATTTAGTGGGACAAAACAAAACAATGCACTTGCGAAAAAAGTATGTACATGAAGAGTTACCGTCTAAATCACAACGCGTCGGGCCATCAAAAGGTGCTAGGAAGTGTTCGAACGTGAGTGTGGATGCTTCCGTCCCAAGAAGGGACCTTGATATACATTCATAGATACTTAAATGGCAAGAAAAATTAGATGCGTAATCAAATCAAAGTAATAAAATTACTCGATGTATGATCAACCACCATGTCGGAGGCCTCAAGAACAACATTGTTGAACTCTGCTTGCTGGAGATCTTCCTTGTATAGCTTAAGTGTGTTTCCAAAATCTCTGAGAAAAATTATATTGCGATTGCCGGCAACTAGTACTACTTCTCTCATGCCATCTGCGACATAGCAATCTGTCTCAAGATGACCAACATACATGACCACTCCTGAGACATCTAAAAAATTTAAGTCAATTTGATGTTGACCATTAGCTAAAGGTAATTTTTAGAGCAAGAGTGCAAATTAAATTAGAAATACTATCGGTGAGCGAGCCATGCTCCATATCAAGAACATTCATCTGCATTAATAATGTGAATTTTTTTAGTGGGTTGATAGGAATCATGATCTATAATACAGCTAAATGATTGCACTTTGAGTGACCAAATGATGAAAATTCCACAGTAGGATCTCGTGCGACATTACCTCTGAACTGTAGGCATTTGAGCAGACCGTAGTGGATAAGGATTATTCGTGGTTATAGGGGTGGTAGATGAACTTGCATTGCAGGTTCGCCATTTTATAGGCAGGTGGCTGCCTACAATCCTTCCTTGACAGAGTCGCACACTAATTTTAGAGTGCGGACTGGGGCAGGAAGTTTGGGACCATGCATGCATAGCTTCAACTAATTTTGGAGTGTGGACTGGGGCAGGAAGTTTTGGACCATGCATGCATAGCTTCGACGTTCGAGAAGTGAGCACTTTCTTAGGGGTCCTAGAAATTAGCTGTCCATCTCACTCGTACGACATCCACAAGGGGCAGATATATTATGATCAACCGTGAAGGCACAAGAGGTGTAGCTGTACTTGGTAACATACTTTCTGGATAACATCTTTTTTTGGTCAAATATTGCGCTGAAAATGTACTTTAAAGTTATTTTTATATCTGTAAGGAAAAAATGTCTGAAACATTCACACATTCATAAGTATGTTGGTGTTGATCTTACAAAGAAAAAATTGAATATTTGTGAACACTTGGTCACAATTTCACCAAAAATGGGACTGGAAAAGAAAATTGAGGGTATTTTAAATTCCTTCAGGCAAAAATGTATGGAACTTAACCAGAATGATAATTATACTACTTCTGATTTGAAAGAATTTTTCAAATTGTTCTGAAAAATCCTTTTTTATCAAAATTTGACCAAAATGTGGCTGAATGAAATTTAAAGGTATTTTCCAATCTATCTAAAACTTACCAGAATTATCAGTAGTATATTAGACAAAAAACTTGGCATCATTTAGGCATTGTCAGGCCATCATGGGTACTCCACATGTTCAAAAACCAAATAATCAGACCTACACTTAATTAGGCATCACATTACGGTCTCCACAATCCATAACTCTGACACATCATTATCACACATTTCAAAGTAAAAGGCTCACAATACATTAGCCTCACACATGAGCTCGATCCAAGGCTCACAATACATTTTATATATATACAAGATTGGTAACTCACATTGGGCTTGACCGACCCCTGCCAAGCCCGGCGCAATGCCTGCAGTTGGTTGGCATTGGCCACATGGAGAACGGGCATCTCAAATGTCCCGAAGCTCCCGATGATCTTCTTGTTGGGCACCAGGCTAAGGCACGGCTACATGTTGATGTATAACCCGAGTTCCACTCGGGATGTAAACTTGCACGCTGATACTATCAATGACCCGTTCTTGGTGGCGACCTCATGGATGGAATATACACACACACACACACACACACACACACACACACACACACAGGGAGAGAGATAGATAGATAGATAAGGCAGGTCCCTATGCATACTTACATATGAATAGGTGCATATGCAAGTTTTCAATATTCTATGGCAATGATTCATGTACTCTCTTTCTAATATATCTTGCATTATCATAACACGAGTCATTATAAAAAAAATACTTACCTTGGTCCTATCAATTATGTAGAGATTTTAGTCTATTATCAATTCAGAATCGTGTAAAAAAACTTAGCAAGAACTACACCTACCTGAAATGCTACTAATAACTATAAATCAAATCTTAACTAGCCTGCAAAATTTTATACTCAAGAACATCCATTTTGCTGGACTAACATACTGTAGACACAGAGAAATAATTAGTTTTAGGCATACAGTTAGGAGGATCTACTATTTAACAAAGTTTAATGAGTACAGATTCACCTTTTGCATAACCAGATAGAAAGATTATAAGTAGTATGCCAATGCTTGGTATCCTACAAAAAATGTTGTGCTTAGTGGCAAAGAGAAACTAAACGATAAGATATAAGATATGACCGCAATGTTTAGAGATTATGTAAGGCCAGACAAACCAATTCAATTTTTTCCTCCAAACTGAAACAAGATAACTGTTATATCTATCAGGGTAACATTAAGTATTTTTTTCTTTAGAAGAAAAAACCCAAAAAGTGAAATCTATTGTAAAATATATTAAGCTATTGGACAAGCTAATTCTGGTGTAATACTTATTAATACAACATGATTCAGTACACATCATAAATTTATACCAAGGAAGAGATCTGTTTGGAGAAGAAAGCAGAACAACAATTTACCCTCTTTAGTATCCTACAATATTGATCATTCCCTCTTTTCTTGACGATGGCATGTAGAATGCTCCCACTTACTCTTAGTACTCTACATTTCTTGCGATTCATTCAGATTGGAGGGCTCATAATTATTAGTTGTAATTGTGAAGTGCTATCTCAGGAGAGCGTGCAAAATGTCATGATAGATAGAAGTAGTGACAATTCAATGGTGTTGAATTATGAAGTGGGTATAAAATGGACTTTCATATATCATATATCAAACCAGTGTTATCCCTCCAAGGCATCTCTATACACAATGTTCTTCATGCTTTTATCGGTTTGATCTATTTCTTTATTTGGCTTTGCCAGAACCCAAGTTGTGTGCCTTGAAACACCCCTAGACAGTGCAACATAAAGCTGGCTGTGCGAGAATATAGGCTCCGGAAGGTAAATGCCAACAGTTCGGATGGTTTGCCCCTGGGCTTTGTTTATGGTCACTACAAAACTCAGACGAATAGGGAATTGCTTCCTCTTCAACTTGAAAGGAAGTGAAATATCCTCCAAGGGTGCCATCGGGATCCTAGGGATGAACACTCTCTTTCCAGCATGTTGCCCACCAACAATCTCGGTATCGATTGCGTTATTTTGGAAATCTCTTATCACCAATCTCATTCCATTGCAAAGTCTGTTACTAGGATAGAGATTTCGGAGTAGAATGACAGGAAAATTGACTTTAACTTTTAAAATATGGGGAGGCAAGCCATTCGGAGTGAGGTTGTTCAGATAGTCAATTAGGTAGTTATTGCGTGTATCATCATCGATAGAATCAAAGCTATAGTCTACCTTTTCTTGGCTGGGAAATCTGTTAATCATCTTTACACTTAGGTCGTCCACATGCTCATTCTTGGTAGAAGGAATAGCACGCATGCTCATGTAGGCACCGGATGATGCATTCTCATGAAGAGATGAGAACACGTTGAAAGAACATGCGGTGCCCCCATGTTTGGTTTTGGTAATTGATGACAATCTCTATGGACTAATGGTTGCCTTGAGTTATATTTGAAGGGTTTGTCCATAGGATTTTCTTGGAGTCCATTTGTTGGTTTCAAGGAGAGTTTGTGATGACCACGGTGCTATTAAGGAATTATACAAAGATTGGTCATGTGAGTGTTGAGCTTATTGCAAGCATGTCTTGAAGAAAAAGATTGTGTGATCATTCATGTCTACCTTCAAGACATCATTCAAATGAAGAGAGTTGGAAAGATTCAACACACAAAGCGCACAAGATGTATCGAGGGATCAAGTGATCCCATGGTATGGTAAGCATTGTCCATTACGCTTTGTGTGCTAACCCATGGTCTTCGTGAGAGTTCTTTGTGGGGTTATGTTGTGTGCAAGTGCAAGTGATGCATCACGAAGAAATCAAGTGCTTGAAGCTTGCCGTCCATTGTGGTGACAATGGACCTATGAAGATGAGCAGAAGAGAGTTGTGGGAGACCGGGTTATAGGATCGATTGTCGTACTATCAAGGGGGGCTCTCGATGAGTTGTTTGATCGTATCGTTCGTAGAGAGCTCAAACCATTGCATCCTTGCATCATCTTTATTGGTTCTTGTTTGGTTCTTCTCCTTGTGAGATTTGTAGCTTTTGGTCATTTTCATGACAAGCTCGAGTTCATCGAAAACGAGTTTACATGCATCTTCTATGATGTTTTCGATGTTGGAGGCTCTGCCGGTTCTTCTCTGTTGGAGGTTTCTCTCCACTCTTGTTAGGCATACCTCCCCTACCTCTTCTTACTATAACCAACAAGCTTGAGTTTGCTCAATTCGGAGCTCATTTGCAGAAGTTATGGCAGTTCTGGTTTTAGTGTTTCCCTTTGTTGTCTTCTCTGCAAAATGAAGGACTCCTAGTGTTGCTGATTTGGGGCATGCGGTAGTACTGCTCTCCGGAGCGGTAGTACCGCGGGCCCTCGCGGTACTACCGCTCTGTGGGAGCGCTAGTACCGTGGCCTCAGGCCAGGCGCAGCTACTCGAAGCGGTAGTAGGGCGGATGTAATTTTTACATCCGCTACTTACGCTGTAGTACCAGCGCCGCAAGCGCTGTAGTACCGTGGGCTCGCCAGCTTAGCAAAGCATGAGCGAAGTAGGGGCGGATGTAATTTTTACATCCGCGACTCCACGATGTAGTACCGCTCTTCGTGTGCGTAGTACCGCGTCGGAGTTTTCGTGAGGTCCTCCTCAGCGGAAGTAGGTACGAAGTAATTTTTTATGTCCGTGCCTTCTCTGCGCCTAGTGTTGCTCGCCTTACGGTAGTACCATAGGGCGTAGCGTAGTACCGCTCCGCGGTTCTATCGCTCGCTTCCTGCAACAGCCTTCATCTGGCCAGAGCTGCACATGCGGTAGTACCGCAACCTGCAGCGGTAGTACCGCGGCCAACCGCGGTAGTACCGCAGCTCCTTGCGGTAGTACCGCATCGTGCGGGCTGAGTGAGGGGATAACGGTTGGTTTTTCTCCCCACCTATAAAAGGGGGTCTTCTTCCCCATTGGGATTGGATCTTTTAAGCTCGTTCTTGCCCCCATTGTTGATCTTCTCCGAGCTTGCTAACTCTCAATCCCTCCATGGATTCTTGCTATTTTTGAGGGAAAAGAGAGAGGAGATCTATATCCACGTTTCCACCAATCACTTTCTCCTCTAAGTGATGGGAACCCCTTGGATCTAGATCTTGGAGTTCTTCCTGTTCTTCTTTCGTTCTTCCTCTCATTTTCCTCCCTAGCATTACACTAGTAGAAAACCACCAATCAGTCCCGGTTCGTAATGGCCTTTAGTCCCGGTTCGGGAACCGGGACTAATGGGTCGTTACTAATACCTCAACCCATTAGTCCCGGTTCAAACACGAACCGGGACCAATGTGCTCTCCACGCGGGCCTGTGCGCCGAGCCGGTCGGGGCCTTTGGTCCCGGTTGGTGGCTCCAACCGGGACCAAAAGGCGTCCACGTGTCTGCATTCCAGTGCACTGGGTTTTTGTGTTTTTTTTATAGGAGGGGGGGTTTGGGGGGTTAATTTAGGTGTTTCATATATTGTGTTAGCTAGCTAATTAATAGAGAGAAGTGTCCTCTCTTATGTCCGTGCTTGCTCGACGCTACGTAGTATATATACATAAGTGATCGAGAGAACCATTCAGTACAGAAGTTCGTCATGCATACCGAGAGAAGTGATCGATCGACCTCTCCTTCTCCGAGAGATTGGTCGAACAACAAGTTTTACTGGCTACATACATGTACAATCTATATAAGATCTCTTAATTACAAACCACTAGCATTTGAATTCAAGTTCCACATGGTATTCTCCGGCTTTACTGATGACGTGTTCAAGAAAGAATCCCGCCAATTCCTCTTGAATTCCTTTCATGCGATCTGGTTCTAGGAGTTCATCCCGCATCTGCCACGTCTAATGAATTTGAAGAAGGGGGTTAATTAATACATATATATGAATGAAACTCAACAGAAATGATGGTGTAATAAAATGAAATTGTTAATATTATTGCTTACGCACTTCATATTGTCTTCTAGAGTAGCCCCGCTTGTTTTTCAAAGTCGCGTTGTGGATGAACTCGCACACGTAGTATCCACAGAAATCATTTCCTTCCTCCTGCCACAAGCACTTTACGAGAAATAGAGGTCAATCAAACTGATAATGAAGCATTATATAAATGGCATTGATGAAAGTATAGCTATAGAATCAATCGAGACGCAGCGCCCAAGAGTACTTACTGGTATGTATATCACAGCTCCTTGGCAGTCCCGAGCTTGTGCGGTGAACTGTTTCCAAACCCTACAAGACAAAGAAAATATTTGTTATTACTTGAGATATCAGAAATGAACAAAAAGTTGCCGACATGGTGCGATAATGATCGATTGAACTTACTTGCTCAGCATTTCAGTCATGTCCGCATAGGTGCTGGGATCTTTCCGTCTCGAGTCTAGGACGGTTACTAGTCCACGCCAAGCTTAATCTCCGAGAAGAATATAGTGGAACCTGCACGCATGCATAACTCATCAATTACATTAACCTCGCCGAGTAATAAGGAAAACCGAATATGCACACGACAAGAACACTCACGGGCTGTGGTAAGGAAAGAGTATGGTATCTTTGTTTTGATTTTTGATGAATGATTGTAGCAAGTTGTCCTCAGCCTCTTCGGCACGCTTTTCAACTAGAAAAACATCTATGATATTTGTGTTAATGAACCCAATATCATAGATTTCATTTTTTTTGCACTCGACGATCTTCAATCTGCATAATATATTGAGGATAATTAATTATAAATACATGCAATGAAAGAGCCGAGCTATATATACAGACTAATGACAGAAATAGTACTTACAGGAAGTAGCAAAAGACCATTAATTTATCGAGGGCCTTTTGATTGAAGAACTCGAAAAACTCCTCAAATGGAATACACAACAGATCATTTGAAACGAGGTCGTGCTCCTCTTTAATTTTCAGATACAAAGTGTTCGTCCCCTCAGACTCTCTGCAGGTTTTCATGTACCAACTATGGAATCTTCGCATCATTGTTGTCAGAGACTTTTCATCTTTGACGAGAGGCTTCCCGTAATCGTATCTGAATAAGTCCACCTCCATGAAATTAGGAAGTGCATCGTCAGGCAGGTAATCTCCAAGATTGCCATAACCGGCCACCGTCCCCGGAGGATTAGACACATTCAGCGGGGGGCACGATTGCTGTTCTTGTTCGCCGAGCTGGGCAATTTTTTTCCCCTTTGCCCGTTGTTCTTTTGACCTTTTATCACTGACAGTAGTTCCCGACCGCTTGGCTTGGAGATATGTCATTCAAGAATGCGCTCATAGTTGGTTCTCGGCGGAGACTTTGGTGGTTTCCTCGGGGCATTGAGAGTGCGCTTTGCTTTCACCGGATCGACCTTCTCCTCCGGAGGTGGATGTATCTTTGCTTTAACCCCTTCAAAGAACTCCTTCACTTGGGTCTGCACGATCATATCGTTTTCCTCCTTGCTCCTCTCAGACGGTAACTTCTCTACAGGCTTTAGAGGTGGACCGATCAGATTGCCTCTCTCTTCTTGTGCTGCTAGACGCCGGAGCAGACGGAGCGGCTGCGGCGTCTGTCTTCTTTCGTGCTTGCTTACAAGGCGGAGGAGAAGGACTACGACGCGTCGGAGAAGCCGGGGCGGCGGCGGGTCTCTTCCGCACTTGCTGGCGAGGCGGAGAAGGAGGAGGCGGAGTGCCGCCACGCGCCGGAGAAGGGGGCGGAGTGCCGCCACGCGTGCCCTGATCTTCACTCGCCGGAGGAGGAGGCAGTGGAGGAGGCGGAGTGCCGCCATGCGTTCCCTGATCGTCACTCGCCGGAGGAGGAGGCGGTGGAGGAGGTGGAGTGCCCTGACTCGCCGGATGAGGAGGAGGAGGCGGAGGCGTCCAGTTCAGAAGGTCGATGAGCTCCTTCCGCCATAGGCATGGAGTCTTGAGCAGTAACCCAGCCTAGTCTCCCCTTCACCGGTAGGGTGCTCAAGCCGAGGTCCTCAAATCCCTCCGTTATTTCATCAACCATCACCTTAGCAAATCCTTCCGAATCGGTGGCGGTGATAAGTTGTGCCGGGTCCACTAGGACAAACTTGGCCAACAGCCGCCTTGACCTTCAAATTCATGCATCGCGCCATAATGTGGCAATTTTGAGACTCCGTGATACCATCCACGGATAGCTGGCAGAGCCGTCAAGACATGCTCCGGCTGAAGCAGCTCGGTGGAAGCAACGCTGCTTCGGCCGAGATGGCGGGTAGCCGGGGAAGCTTGCATGTCGTTTGTTGCGATCCGCCGCTTCTCGTTCCTCTTCTCGATCCTCTAGCCCCATTACCCTTCCAAGCAGCGCCTGCATTTGGTCATGCTCCACTTTCTTCCTCCTCTCGTGGGTTTTGTAACCCCTCGCGTCCGGAAAACCAACCTTCCACGGAAGCGAGCCTGGCGTGCCTCGTGTCCGCCCGTGGTGCTCGGGATTCCCAAGGGCCATTGTGAGCTCGTCCTTCTCCCTGTTTGGAAGGAACGTCCCTCGCCGCGCAGCATCAATATATTGTCGAAGTTTCTTGGTGGTGTTTGCGTTGCTCGTCCGCCCATCGACATCGCCTACATTCTTATAGGTCCGAGGTTCCGCCAGCCCTCAAGAACCAAGTCCGCAACGGTCCGCCAGCGCATTGTCTCTGGTTCGATCCCTTTTCAAGCAGATCATGCTCAGCCTTGGACCACTTAGGCGGGCTTTGAGGTAGCCACCGACCCGTGCGATGGTGAAGCGTCTTCTTCGCAGCATTTTTCTTGTTTGTCTCCGACATCTTCTTACTCTTTTCCGATGTCTTGTGGGCCACAAATGCGGGCGATGATCTTTGATCTTCTCATATTTGCCGATGAATTCTGGTGTCTCTTTTTCTTGACAAACTGGTTCAGCTCTTTCCTCCACCTCCTCATTAGGCCAGCCATCTTCTTAAGAGCACAAGACTTGATTAATTGCTCTTTAAGCGGCTTCTCCGGATCCTCCTCTGGCGGTAGGGTGATATTTGCCTTCAGCTCATTCCAAAGATCTTCTTTCGCATATCATTGACATAAGACACCTCAGCGTCTTCATCCTTAGCAGGCTTATACCATTGTTGGCTGCTGATCGATCCTGTCCCTAACAAGAACCCCGCACTGAGCAGAAAAAGCCTTCTTTGTCCGGATGGGTTCAATCGGTTCGCCGTCGGGCGCGATTTCTATGATCTCAAACTTTTCATCCGAGCTCAACTTTTTCTTTGGCCTCGTCTCCTTACCGGTTGTGCTCGATCCGGAGGGCTAGAAATTATAAGGAAGAAAGACGACATTACTTAATATGTGTACATATACCAAAACAATGGATGCATCAATTAACTTGTCAAGACGGGCTTAACTAATATATATATACCTGGCGGACTCGGTTCGGTGACTCGCTCGCACGGTCTCCTTCGTCTTGTACCTCCATTATGTCACCGAGCCATCATGAACATAGTCCTCCTCTTGTCTTGGCATTAATGGGTGAAGCCATCATAATCATAGCCCTCTTCTTCATCCATCGACCAATGGTGTCGATGAGAAATGACGCAACATCATCACTTCCATTTGCGATTATTTCCAACATCGCTTCGCTTTCTTCGTCTCGGGAGTGCTCCATAGTTTCGCAAATATTGACAACATGTCAATTATTATTCAAACATGGTACATCTTGGCAAACGTAGAACTAGCTAGCTAATCACAATAATGAATCATGTTAGTGGCCTCGACGCTACTTCTCTAGGGTTTGGGGTCGCCTCGACACAAAGCTTCTGTGGTTTGGGGTGGCCTCGACGATAACGCTTTTTAACTTGATAAATTTGGGTGGCCTCGACGAGAGAGTTAATTTGTCGGGTAGGAGCGCCGGGAGGGGGGTGCGTGGGAGACCTGCAACATCGTTTTCTCTCTAGGGTTTGGGTGTCCTCGAGAGTTTTGGTCGAGCGAGAGGGCCGAGGGGGTGCTGCAGTTGTATCTAGAGGGGTTAATTATATCGACAACGACGCGACATACATATACATATCGGGAGGGGTATCGGTACCACCCCTCGTGTTGAAGTTTCTTCTTTCTCCTTTCCTTTCTTTCTTCTTCTCCTCTTCTTTTCTTCTTCTCCCTCGAGAAAGGAAAATAATTAAGGAAAAGGAAGAAAAGAGGAAGAAGGAAGAAGGAAGAAGAAGAAGAAGAAAAAAAAAAAAGAGGAGAAGAAGAAAGGAATAGAGGAGAAGAAGAAAAATAGAATTTCTCCTTTCTCCTCTATTCCTTTCTTCTTCTCCTCTTCTTTTCTTCTTTTTCCTCTTCTTATTTATTTCTCCTCTTCTTCCTCTCCTCTTTTCTCCTTTCTTCCTCTTCTTATTTTCCTTTTCCTCTCATTCTTTTAGTATTGCTTGTTTTAAAAAATGTTCAAATAGAAAATTCCAAAAAAACAAAGGTTTTGCCTAATGCATTGTTCATATGAATATACCAACATTTGCATATTCTACAATAATTAATATCAACAAAAAAAATCTATGAACAGAAAAAAAACGAACTTTTCTAAAAATCTATCTTTTGCATATATATAGCCACATATGAACAGAGCCGCATATATACATACACATATATGAACAGAAAAAAAACTAATAAAAATGAAACATATACATATATGAACATATATGAACATATACATACACATACACATATATGCATTGTTCATATGAACAGAAAAAAAACTAAACTAATAAAAATGAAAAAAAACATAGCCGCATATATATATATAGCCACATATATACATAAACATATATATATATATACATTGAACAAAAAATAAAACTAATAAACATAGCCGCGACGGCGACGGCGGGAGCGGCGGGCGGCGTCGGGGCAGCCTGGCGGCGTCGATGCGTTCGGCGTCGTTGGGGGGGGGGCAATGTGGCGATGAACTGCAAAACTGCAAAGTGCCACTTATATACGAGGAGCATTGGTCCCGGTTGGTGGCACCAACCGTGACTAATGCCCCCTTTAGTCCCGGTTAGAGCCACCAACCGGGACCAAAAGCCTCAATTTCGGCAGCCCAAAGGGCGGGAAGCTGCGGCCTTTGGTCCCGGTTGGTGGCTCTAACCGGGACTAAAGCCCCCCCTTTAGTCCCGGTTGGTGCCACCAACGGGACCAAAGGCCTCTCGCTGCCGTGTCGGGCCAAAGTTTAGTCCCACTCGCTAGTTGAGAGGGAGCGCAGTGGTTTATAAGCCCCACCGCCTCCCTCTTGAACTCCTTCTCTCTGCAGCTTACGGCCTACTTGCTCCTTCTTTGCTGTTGGGCCTTCGGGCCTTCAAGGGCCTGAATCTCGCCCAAAATAGGATACAAGTCGTATTCAGCCGTGGCGGCCCAAGAGGTGGCATTTTTTTCTTGCTTTATTTAATTTATTTTGTTTCTACTTACAACAAAATACTTATTGTTGTTTTTTTTGTTTTGTTTTCTGCATTATTTATTTTCTTTTGTTCTTTGCTCTATTTTTAAATCTTTTTGCTTCTAGTTTTAGGAAAATTATAAACTTTCTGTTAGTGCCATTACTAATTTTCAAATTTGAAAACACTTTTTTTGTTTTCTTTCTTGCTTTATTTAATTTATTTTGTTTCTACTTACAACAAAATACTTATTGTTGTTTTTTTGTTTTGTTTTCTGCATTATTTATTTTCTTTTGTTTTTGCTCTATTTTTTAAATCTTTTTGCTTCTAGTTTTAGGAAAATTATAAACTTTCTGTTAGTGCCATTACTAATTTTCAAATCTGAAAACACTTTTTTTTTTGTTTTCTTTCTTGCTTTATTTATTTTATTTTGTTTCTACTTACAAAAAAATACTTATTGTTGTTTTTTTGTTTTGTTTTCTGCATTATTTATTTTCTTTTGTTTTTTGCTTAATTTTTTAATTCTTTTTGCTTTTAGTTTTAGAAAAATTATAAACTTTCTGTTAGTGCCATTACTTTTCAAATTTGAAAACACATTTTTTTTGTTTTCTTTCTTGCTTTATTTATTTTATTTTGTTTCTACTTACAACAAAATACTTATTGTTGCTATTTTTAATTATTACGAGGGCCGAACCATAAGACATTTCAAATGAACTCTGAAAAAGTTGAAAGTTGGCATGGTATCATAAATTGACCCACACATAGCATGTGCATGTACAAAACGAACAATGGTATCATACTCATCAGTTACAATGGTATCATAAACGAACAATAGTTGCGGGAGAAAGTCTTCACTTTTTCTTCGCTTGCATCATTTGCTTATTGCGCCGTCCATGGATAATCTTCATCGTTTATCAGGATGCTGGGGTCAGCCTTGACTTTAAAGGGAGGAATTTCATGAAACTTTTCATAATCTTCGACATGTCATCTTGTCCTCCACTCCCACGATGTCCCTTTTTCCTAAAAGAACTATGTGGCGCTTTGGCTCATCGTATGATGTATTTGCTTCCTTATCTTTTCTCTTTCTCGGTCTACTGGACATGTCCTTCACATAGATAACCTGTGCCACATCATTGGCTAGGACGAACGGTTCGTCAGTGTACCCAAGATTTTTCAGATCCACTGTTGTCATTCCGTACTGTGGGTCTACCTGTACCCCTGTAACGCCCTCGATGCAGCTATATCTCCCACGTGTCGAAGCACGACTTAGAGGCATAACCGCATTGAAAGCAATGTCGCAAGTGAGGTAATCTTCACACAACCCATGTAATACATAAGGGAAAAAGATACATAGTTGGCTTACAATCGCCACTTCACACAATTACATGAATAAAGCATTACATCATACAGATACAATCAAGGTCCGACTACGGAACCAAAATAAAAGAAGAACCCCAAATGCGAGAAAGGTCCCCGATCGACCCCAACTGGGCTCCACTACTGATCAACTAGAACGAAACAACACAAAGGGCAAGATCTTCAACGAGCTCCTCCTTGAGCTTGGTTGCGTCACCTGCTCGGTAAAATAGGCACCTGCAAACTGGATTTGGAAGTATCTGGTGAGCCACGAGGACTCAGCAGTCTCGCAACCGCGAGATCAAGACTATTTAAGCTTATGGGTAAGGTAAAGGCATGAGGTGGAGCTGCAGCAAGCGACTAGCATGTATGGTGGCTAACATACGCAAATGAGAGCGAGAAGGGAAGGCAAAGCAGGGTCGATAAAAGTATGATCAAGAAGTGATCCTATAGCAACCTACGTCAAGCATAACTCCAACACCGTGTTCACTTCCCGGACTCCGCCGGAAAGGGACCATCACGGTTACACACGCGGTTGATGTATTTTAATTAAGGTCAACTTCGGGTTTTCTACAACCGGACATTAACAAATTCCCATCTGCCACATAACCGCGGGCACGGCTCTCGAAAGTTTATACCTGCGGGGTGTCCCAACTTAGCCCATGACAAGCTCTCGCGATCAACGAAGGAATAGACCTTCACCCAAGACACTTCGATCAGACTCGGTATCCCGGTACATCAAGACATTTCGACAATGGTAAAACAAGACCAGCAAAGCCGCCCGAATGTGCCGACAAATCCTGATAGGAGCTGCACATATCTCGTTCTCAGGGCACACCGGATTGTCCAAACTTCCGGTAGGCCAGCCCAGAGTTGCCCCTGGTGGCCACCGGCGGCTGACGGTTTGGACCAACACTCACAACGAGCACTGGCCCGGGGGGGTAAATAAAGATGACCCTTGGGCTCCGGAAACCCAAGGGAAAAAAAGGGCTAGGTGAGGCAAATGGTAAAGTCAATGTTGGGCCTTGCTGGACAAGTTTTATTCAAAGCGAACTGTCAGGGGGGTCCCATAAATCACCCGACCGCGTAAGGAACGCAAAATCCGGGAACATAACACCGGTATGACGGAAACTAGGGCGGCAAGAGTGGAACAAAACACCAGGCATAAGGCCGAGCCTTCCACCCTTTACCAAATATATAGATAATAATATAAGAGATATTGTGATATCCCAACAAGTAAACATGTTCCAACAAGGAACAACACCTCCATGTTCCAACAAGGAACAAACTTCAATCTTCACCTGCAACTAACAACGCTATAAGAGGGGCTGAGCAAAGCGGTAACATAGCCAAACAACAGTTTGCTAGGAATGGTGTCAAAGGTTAGAGGTTTGACATGGCAATTTGGGAGGCTGACAAGCAAATGGTAGGCATCGTAGCATTGGCATAGCAAAAGAGCGAGCAAACTAGCATAGCAAAGATAGTAGTGATTTCGAGGGTATGATCATCTTGCCTGAGATCCCGCAAGGAAGAAGAACGAGTCCATGAAGAAGACAAACAGACGAAGACGAACGAATCCTCACAACTCCGGAACGAAACCGAAGCTAACGAGAGAAGCAACCCGGAAAGAAACAAACAACATAGTAAACACACCAGCATAAACATGGCATGATGCACAAACAAGTATGATGCATGTCCGGTTTAAAGAGGCGTGGCATGGCAAAGGAGCGAAACAATCTTACAAATTAAGTGGAGCTCAATATGCAACGGAGTTGCATATTGACGAAACACCACTTCAATTATTTAGTTCTCTCTCGGTTATGCTACTCATCAATATTAAATGTTGTTAAACATGGCAAGTGGTGAGGCATATGAAAACTACCTATCTAGGCAAGTTTAAGTGAGGCGGAACAACAAACAACAATTCGGTAAAACCCCACATGCATTTAGCAAATTAATGGAAACAACAAATATAAACATTATAAATGTTGTTATCATGATGCGGATGACATATGCAAGTTTATGCAATATTTATGAAAATGTTGACATGAGCATGTTATGAAGCATTTGTTACCATGGCGGAACGAAAGGGGTGCCACGGCAACGATAACGAAAATGGTGCCACGGCAACGATAATGAAAATGGTGCCACGGCAACGATAATGGAAATGGTGCCACGGCGACGATAATGAAAATGGTGCCACGGCAACGATAATGAAAATGGTGCCACGGCAACATTCCGATGATCCGATAACTCATTGAGATACCGGTGCAAAAGAGCAAGTGTGCGGATGTGCGGAACATGCAAAAGATGGTGGGGTGCTCCCGACTACCGGGTTCCCACGGGTCGACGGCATGGCAAACGAGGAGGAACGTGCAAAGACAAACGGGCACGGCGCAAACACGGGCATCTCATACAACATGCATTCGTTCACGGGCGACGCCTCGGGGTTATACCTTCGAAGCGTGCATTTTTGGAACGGGTCGAGTTCGTAGAAGGAAGTAGTCGTTCACGGCCGTAGTGGAAGTAGTCGTTCTCGCGACGGCGGTAGTGGAAGTCGTTGTTCACGTGGCGACGGTAGTGGTACACGCGACGTCGGGGTACTTGTGGGTCCGGTCTTGGCGGTGTAGATGTACACGTTCTGTAGACGAACATGGATGCATCCGAGGTCTTCGGGTTCGTAGTTGTACTTGGCGTTCGGAGCGGAACTTGGCGATCCATGTACTCAAGCTTGGTGTAACCGTAGGGTACTTTTGAACTTGAGGGTCGACAGTAGTGGAACATGGCGTCCCTGGACTTGGCGATCCGGAGACGTCCGTGGCTCTGGGTCTGGCAACCACAAAAAGGCAGCAGCAAGGAGCAAGTCGGGCAGCAAGGCGACGGCAACAGAGCAGCCGTGGGAGGCCGAGGGAAGCGGCGAGGTGCGGACACGGGTAGAGGAGAAACCCGGCAAGGAAGGAGAGGGCGCGCTGGACGAGGGGTCGCTGGACCTTGCGAGTTCATGGCTGCCGGCGAGCTTGGCGAGGCCAAGGCGGTGAGGCGGGGCGCTGCGGCCATGGAGGTCAACGCGCGCGCGCCATGCGGTCGTCCTCCTGCTCGAGGCAGAGGATGCAGGGGGCGACGACCATGGCCGGACTTGAGGACGGGGACGGCGAGGCGAGGCGAGGAAAGCAGGGCCGATGGGAAGGAACTGCAGGACGCGGTGGAGGGCATCGCAGGAGGGGCGTTGGGGCGGCGCTCGGCGCGAGGGTGCAGCAGCTGCTGCTGTCGGCGGCGAGGTCGAGGAGGCACGTGGCGCGGAGTTGAGGGCGGGCGGCGTCGGGCGCGCAGGCGAGGAGGAAGACAGGCGCGGCGAGCTGCGGCCGGCCGGGCGAGGAGGCGGGGACGAGGGCTGCTGGCGAGGAGAGGAAGAGGGACTTGGGCGTGAGGGGATCTCGCTCCAGGTGTGGGTGGCGACGCGAGAGGAGGAGAGGGAGACGAGCGAGAGGAGGGAGGAGCGCGGGCGCGGCTTCCTGGCGCGGGTCGTGTGTGCGATGGGGATTGAGGGAGATGCGAGATGGGGATCGGGACGAGCGAGGGTGGCGGCGCTGGAGGAGGGATCAAGGGAGAGAAAGGTGGGGATCGAGCAGGGGTGCTAGGGTTAGGTAGGTGGGTCCGGCTGGGCCTTGGGAGCAAATGGGCCGGCCTGGTTTGGCTGGAGGCCTGGTGAAAAGAAAGAAAAAAAAGGGTTTTTCCTCATTGGGAAAGAAAAGAGGGGCCAAAGGATTTATTTGGAGGTCTAAATAAATCCAAATTTAGCTGAAATTTGGCAAGTGACCTCACTGGAATATAAGAAGGCTCCACAAGAAGGATTGGAGGCAAAAGGAGAATAGAGCAACGATGAGAATATTCGGAAACCAAAGGAACTTTAAAATGCAAGTGGGTTGTGGTTAATTCCAAATAAATGGAATAATTTCATTATAGCTCCCTAATATCGGGAGGGTATGTTATAAAGAGAAATCACCATTGTGAATTCCCTCGATTTAAATAGATCAAAAGATCTATGCCATTTATTTAGTTGAGTTGCAAAAGATTAATGACATGATGGCATGATGCAATGCACATGATGCAAGGATGAATGCAACGAACGAAACAAATCACACGACGAAACTCGGAGTAGCTGGAAGGCATCTGAAGCTCCGGTCTTGGGGCGTTACAACACTCCACCACTACGAGAGGATCTCGTCCCGAGATCTAGAATGGCACCGGAGAGAAACGGAAGAGGAAGAGAAGAGGGTAAACTAAGTTGCTTCTTCGACAAATAAGTGAAACCAAAGAACCTTGAGAGGTTGAACAAATTGAAAGAAAGAGTACAATGGAGATGAACGAGATTGCAAACAATCCGTTAGAAAAGAGGAACAAGGAACATTACCAGGACTTGAAGGTTGCAAAGACATGAATCAAGAGTTTAATGGACAAGATAGAATTCGAAACCACTCCGGTTAAAACAAGATGGGAGAGGAAGAAGATTGAAATAATTTGGGCAGCACTCATGCGAAAGAAGAAGGAAAACTTGAAAAGAACTTGAATGGAGGACACGACACGCCGGTTAAATGGATAAGCATGAAGAACATGATCCTCACAATTCGAGATGATGAGAGAAAAGAGCAACATCACAATGCCTTTGGAAGAAATGAAAGAATGGAATGGAATGAACGGAGGGAAACAATATCTTGAAAGAGCACGCTAACAAGAAATGCTAGAACGGAGTTGTTGGAAAACCAACAACGAAAGGAATAAGCTTGTAGTGGGCTTATGGAAAACATCTCAACACTTGAGGTGGAATTCTGCCACTAACGAAAAACAATTGCTTGTTTGAGATTAACGAAGAGATGAAAGCTTGTTCCATCAAGATGGAAAAGAGATAACTTGGGTCATTAATAAGCACCAAAATAGCAACGTTCCTTAGGGAAGGCTTTAGGTGAAATCTATACCAAGCTAACTCCAATGAAGAGATTGACGGTTGAAAAGATCTCTTGAACAAAGAGAAAATGATGGATTTAAATATGTCACTCTTGAAAACTTGTGAATCATGAAACGCGAAGGGAAATTATCAAGAATGACCTAACACCACCTCAGAAGATAAGGTAGAAAGAATTGCACTTCCGAACGCAAGATGAAGAATACTTGAACTCCTCAAAACAAAACATGAGTTGAGCACCATGTTTAATTCTGAGTATAGCTTGGCTGATCTTAACTTCAAGAGAAATCTTGAAGAACAATTGAAGAATGAAAAGAATCCTTGACGAAGCACCACTCCGGTAATAAAAGGATGATAAAAGAAAGAGAACTTGAAAACACAAGGTGAAGCCTTGCAATGATTTAGATGGAGCTTCGCGACGAGATAATGCGGAAAACTTGGAACTCCGGAAGAAAGATGAACAACAAGAAACCAAGAATTTTTTTTTTGATGAACCTCCGGAATAAGGAATAGAATTTACTCGATGAAACAAGAATAAGAATTACATTATGCTTATCCCTCATCAATTAAATTGATGACCCACAATGGATTTGGCATGCCACTTATTCTCGTAGAAAGGATTAAGATAGATACGCGCAAGCTTGGGAAGGTCTTCAACGAACCACCGGTAGGATTGGAAAGAACGAATGAATTAAATGATAACAAAAGAGGTGAAATCTTGAACGAACCACCGGTAGAACTGAAAATGATCGAAGTAGGAAAAGCACAATTCACCGGGAATAATTGAAAAATGAATGAAGATACTCGAGGGGATTTAAATACAAATGAATGAATGGATCACGAGCTGATTAGAGAATACTTGAATGATGCACCGGTATGGTTTGGAGAACGAGAGCTGAAAGCTTGAATGAATAAAACTGAATTGATGGGCTTCAAAGAATGAAACAGAAAAGCCTCCTAAAATGCTCCGGATGACAAACTGAGAAGACTCTTGAATATCTCCTGATGGGTGAAAAAGATTCTCACAATCGAAAACAATTATGAGAGGATGGCAACAAGCTAGCACCATGAATCTTGAAGAGAATAGAGCAAGATTAAAGAGAAACTCTTCTTCGGTCTTCAAATGATGAGAATGACAACGAGAAACACCACCAGAATTATTGAGGCACACCGGAAGAACCAAAAGCGAAGAGGTTGAGCCAACTATGAAAAGAATTTGAGAGATCTTGGAGAAAAGCATTTGATTGATGATAACTCAATCTTACGTCAAACTTGGAGAAGAATTTAGGATATCTCTGGGAAAATAGAAAAGTCAGGTAAGATCCTGGGAAAAGACATGTGGGTTAGGGCCCACTCAAAAGAAACACCATTGAAAAGATTTAAAAGAGATGTTGCACCGCTTGACTTAAATGACTTGAATGAGAAACCAATCTCGAAAGAGCTTGAACGAATGCAGAATGGAAACACGAATCTTCGAGATATCTTGAGCACTCCGGAATAACAAATAGCGAGAAGTAGAATGATAATGAGGTGCACCGGTATGAGAAGACATTGAAATGAGGAAAACGGTATGATCAACAAAACTTGACTTGAATCCACCGGAGAAGAGAAAGGAATGAGGAATGACGGACTAGTAGAACATCTTCTTGAGAACCACCGGGTAAGAACATTGACGGAAAAGAATGGAGAAACTTCACAAAAATAAAAGGATACTTGGTAAAGAAATCTTAGTCCTTGAGGAAAAAGGGTGGGTGGGCGGGAAAAACAAAGGCAACTTGGAGACGGATGAAACAAACACCGTTGAGAAGAAATGATAATTGGTCTTGCTGATGTTGAAGTGATCGGATCCACTTGAAGAGAAACACGCCGGTTGAAAAGGATTGACATGACAATCTCGATTGTCGAGAAGGATTGGTATTCACATCGGAGTATGAGAACACCATTTCGGAAAGGTATGGAATCAACACTTGACATTGAAGCAACTCGAATACCACAACTCAAAACAAAAACAAAGGGCTGGCTTGCAGAATAAGCCGGAACAAACATATGATAGAGATTTCGTCCGAAGTTTTCGTGGTGGGGCCTACACGGGCTCGATCGTACAGCACCATCATGTACAAGGCAGTGCACATGACATACGAAGCGTCCCAGTCGGCATAGCCAAGGACTCTTTAAGACACAACGAGACCATGTAAAACCAACCGTGAATAGGCGGACCACTAGGCGTCGAACCCCAATTTCATATCATACATCCGTCGGAAAGATATCCTAAGAGCTACTTGAATTCCCACCTATGAAACTCCGAAACTTTACGGTTATGCAATCTGGTGTTGGGGATACAGGGAGCAATATATCTCACCCAAACTAACAATCCCTACATCCACTGTATCCATCCGTCAACACATAACCAAGAAACCTTCGAAATCGTCTACCTCAACCTTGAAAAGCATCCGTTATACAAGTCATGGCAATACTCCGTACTCACCTCGAGATTGGGTTAGCAGGGTTATCTCACCAACAACTGCATAAAAGAGATTTTCGATGTCGGCGTACTAAACTCAGGTATTCCAGAACTGCAACGATAAAATTATGACGACAACACCTCGGAGCTCAACTCCCCGGGACACTGCCACAACCCCTAAATGACAGGAGGCAACCAAGACAATGTTGTCATCATAAAACCATCGGAACGATTCTAAGATACCCGCGAGATCCTAAAAATTTTTTAGTGAAATTTGAGAAGAGAAGAGTCAAAACTCTACGTCAGGATACCTCACCAGAAGGTCGAAGGGACTGAGGAGTAAAAAGAATTCCTAAACTCTCCGATATATATAATCCTAAATGACTCAAAATATTTTTCTAGACACAACTCGGCCACTAAAAACGATCAAGCAGTGGGGCTCCTAAGGTCGGGATGGCTCGATTACCAACATAGCGCCCTCGATGCGGCTATATCTCCCACGTGTCGAAGCACGACTTAGAGGCATAACCGCATTGAAAGCAATGTCGCAAGTGAGGTAATCTGCACACAACCCATGTAATACATAAGGGAAAAAGATACATAGTTGGCTTACAATCGCCACTTCACACAATTACATGAATAAAGCATTACATCATACAGATACAATCAAGGTCCGACTACGGAACCAAAATAAAAGAAGAACCCCAAATGCGACAAAGGTCCCCGATCGACCCCAACTGGGCTCCACTACTGATCAACTAGAACGAAATAACACAAAGGGCAAGATCTTCAACGAGCTCCTCCTTGAGCTTGGTTGCGTCACCTGCTCGGTAAAATAGGCACCTGCAAACTGGTTTTGGAAGTATATGGTGAGCCACGAGGACTCAGCAATCTCGCACCCGCGAGATCAAGACTATTTAAGCTTATGGGTAAGGTAAAGGCATGAGGTGGAGCTGCAGCAAGCGACTAGCATGTATGGTGGCTAACATACGCAAATGAGAGCGAGAAGGGAAGGCAGAGCAGGGTTGATAAAAGTATGATCAAGAAGTGATCCTATAGCAACCTACGTCAAGCATAACTCCAACACCGTGTTCACTTCCCGGACTCCGCCGGAAAGAGACCATCACGGTTACACACGCGGTTGATGTATTTTAATTAAGGTCAACTTTGGGTTTTCTACAACCGGACATTAACAAATTCCCATCTGCCACATAACCGCGGGCACGGCTCTCGAAAGTTTATACCCTGCAGGGGTGTCCCAACTTAGCCCATGACAAGCTCTCGCGATCAACGAAGGAATAGACCTTCACCCAAGACACTCCGATCAGACTCGGTATCCCGGTACATCAAGACATTTCGACAATGGTAAAACAAGACCAGCAAAGCCGCCCGAATGTGCCGACAAATCCTGATAGGAGCTGCACATATCTCGTTCTCAGGGCACACCGGATTGTCCAAACTTCGGTAGGCCAGCCCAGAAGTTGCCCTGGTGGCCACCGCGGCCGACGGTTTGGACCAACACTCACAACGGCACCGCCCGGGGTAAATAAAGATGACCCTTGGGCTCCGGAAACCCAAGGGAAAAAAAAGGGCTAGGTGAGGCAAATGGTAAAAGTCAATGTTGGGCCTTGCTGGACAAGTTTTATTCAAAGCGAACTGTCGGGGGTCCCATAAATCACCCGACAGCGTAAGGAACATAAAATCCGGGAACATAACACCGGTATGACGGAAACTAGGGCGGCAAGAGTGGAACAAAACACGGGCATAAGGCCGAGCCTTCCACCCTTTACCAAATATATAGATGCATTAATAATATAAGAGATATTGTGATATCCCAACAAGTAAACATGTTCCAACAAGGAACAACACCTCCATGTTCCAACAAGGAACAAACTTCAATCTTCACCGCAACTAACAACGCTATAAGAGGGCTGAGCAAAGCGGTAACATAGCCAAACAACAGTTTGCTAGGAATGGTGTCAAAGGTTAGAGGTTTGACATGGCAATTTGGGAGGCTGACAAGCAAATGGTAGGCATCGTAGCATTGGCATATCAAAAGAGCGAGCAAACTAGCATAGCAAAGATAGTAGTGATTTCGAGGGTATGATCATCTTGCCTGAGATCCCGCAAGGAAGAAGAACGAGTCCATGAAGAAGACAAACAGACGAAGACGAACGAATCCTCACAACTCCGAGCGAAACCGGCTAACGAGAGAAGCAACCCGGAAAGAAACAAACAACATAGTAAACACACCAGCATAAACATGGCATGATGCACAAACAAGTATGATGCATGTCCGGTTTAAAGAGGCGTGGCATGGCAAAGGAGCGAAACAATCTTACAAATTAAGTGGAGCTCAATATGCAATGGAGTTGCATATTGACGAAACACCACTTCAATTATTTAGTTCTCTCTCGGTTATGCTACTCATCAATATTAAATGTTGTTAAACATGGCAAGTGGTGAGGCATATGAAAACTACCTATCTAGGCAAGTTTAAGTGAGGCCGGAACAACAAACAACAATTCCGGTAAAACCCCACATGCATTTAGCAAATTAATGGAAACAACAAATATAAACATTATAAATGTTGTTATCATGATGCGGATGACATATGCAAGTTTATGCAATATTTATGAAAATGTTGACATGAGCATGTTATGAAGCATTTGTTACCATGGCGGAGCGAAAGGGTGCCACGGCAACGATAGCGAAAATGGTGCCACGGCAGCGATAATGAAAATGGTGCCACGGCAACGATAATGGAAATGGTGCCACGGCGACGATAATGAAAATGGTGCCACGGCAACGATAATGAAAATGGTGCCACGGCAACATTCCGATGATCTGATAACTCATTGAGATACCGGTGCAAAAGAGCAAGTGTGCGGATGTGCGGAACATGCAAAAGATGGTGGGGTGCTCCCGACTACCAGGTTCCCACGGGTCGACGGCATGGCAAACGAGGAGGAACGTGCAAAGACAAACGGGCACGGCGCAAACACGGGCATCTCATACAACATGCATTCGTTCACGGGCGACGCCCGGGGTTATACCTTCAAGCGTGCATTTTGGAGCGGGTCGAGTTAAGTAGAAGGAAGTAGTCGTTCACGGCCGTAGTGGAAGTAGTCGCTCGTGACGGCGGTAGTGGAAGTCGTTGTTCACGTGGCGACGGTAGTGGTACACGCGACGCCGGGTACTTGTGGGTCGGTCTTGGCGGTGTAGATGTACACGTTCGAGAGCGAACATGGATGCATCCGAGGTCTTGGGTTCGTAGTTGTACTTGGCGTTCGGAGCGGAACTTGGCGATCCATGTACTCAAGCTTGGTGTAACCGTAGGGTACTTTTGAACTTGAGGGTCGACAGAGTGGAACATGGCGTCCCTGGACTTGGCGATCCGGAGGCGTCCGTGGCTCGGGTCAGCAACCACAAAAAGGCAGCAGCAAGGAGCAAGTCGGGCAGCAAGGCGGCGCAACAGAGCAGCCGTGGGAGGCCGAGGGAAGCGGCGAGGTGCGGACACGGGTAGAGGAGAAACCCGGCAAGGAAGGAGAGGGCGCTGGACGAGGGTCGCTGGACCTTGCGAGTTCATGGCTGCCGGCGAGCTTGGCGAGGCCAAGGCGGAGGCGGGCGCCGCGCCATGGAGGTCAACGTCTGCGCGCCATGCGGTCGTCCTCCGCCGAGGCGAGAGGATGCAGGGCGAGACCATGGCGGACTTGAGGACGGGACGGCGAGGCGAGGCGAGGAAAGCAGGCCGATGGGAAGGAACTGCGGGACGCGGTGGAGGGCATCGCAGAGGGGCGTTAGGCGGCCTTCGGCGCGAGTGCAGCAGCTGCTGTCTGGCGGCGAGGTCGAGGAGGGGCACGTGGCGCGGAGTTGAGGATGCGGGCGGCGTCGGGCGCGCAGGCGAGGAGGAAGACAGGCGCGGCGAGCTGCGGCCGGCCGGGCGAGGAGGCGGGACGAGGGCTGCTGGGCGAGGAGAGGAAGAGGGACTTGGGCATGAGGGGATCTCGCTCCTCTGTGTGTGGGTGGCGCGAGAGGAGGAGAGGGAGACGAGCGAGAGGAGGGAGGCGCGGGCGCGGCTTCTGGCGCTGGTCGTGTGTGCGATGGGGATTGAGGGAGATCTTGAGATGGGGATCGGGACGAGCGAGGGTGGCGGCGCTGGAGGAGGGATCGAGGGAGAGAAAGGTGGGGATCGAGCAGGGGTGCTAGGGTTAGGTAGGTGGGTCCGGCTGGGCCTTGGGAGCAAATGGGCCGGCCTGGTTTGGCTGGAGGCCTGGTGAAAAGAAAGAAAAAAAGGGTTTTTCCTCATTGGGAAAGAAAAGAGGGGCCAAAGGATTTATTTGGAGGTCTAAATAAATCCAAATTTAGCTGAAATTTGGCAAGTGACCTCACTGGAATATAAGAAGGCTCCACAAGAAGGATTGGAGGCAAAAGGAGAATAGAGCAACGATGAGAATATTCGGAAAAGAAAGGAACTTTAAAATGCAAGTGGGTTGTGGTTAATTCCAAATAAATGGAATAATTTCATTATAGCTCCCTAATATCGGGAGGGTATGTTATAAAGAGAAATCACCATTGTGAATTCCCTCGATTTAAATAGATCAAAAGATCTATGCCATTTATTTAGTTGAGTTGCAAAAGATTAATGACATGATGGCATGATGCAATGCACATGATGCAAGGATGAATGCAACGAACGAAACAAATCACACGACGAAACTCGGAGTAGCTGGAAGGCATGTGAAGCTCCGGTCTTGGGGCGTTACAACCCCGCCTCCTGACAGATTGACCCATTTGCACTTAAACAAAGGGACCTTAAAATCATGTCCGTAGTCAAGTTCCCATATGTCCACTATGTAACCATAATATGTGTCCTTTCCCCTCTCGGTTGTTGCATCAAAGCGGACACCGCTGTTTTGGTTGGTGCTCTTTTGATCTTGGGCAGTCGTGTAAAATGTATTCCCATTTATCTCGTATCCTTTCCAAATCAATACGGTCAAAGATGGTCCCCTGGATAACAAGTACAGCTCCTCACAAACAGTGCTGTCACCTCTGATATGTGCTTCCAACCAACTGCTGAAAGTCCTGATGTGTTCACATGTAATCCAGTCGTCGCACTGCTCCGGGTGTTTGAAGCGCAGACTGTTCTTGTGTAGTGGGCTTGAGACCAAGAATATCCGTCCCTGCATATTATTGAGTCCTTTCCAAGCGTGCCTTTTCCAGTCAGTCTCCCCTCATACCGCGATTTAGGGAGACCTATCTTCTTAAGGCCAGGAATGAAGTCAACACAAAACCCGATGACAGCCTCTGTTTGATGGCCCATGGAGATGCTTCCTTCGGCCTAGCGCGATTCTGGACATATTTCTTTAGGACTCCATGAACCTCTCAAAGGGTACATATTGTGTAGAAATACGGGCCCAGAATGACAATCTCGTCAACTAGATGAACAAGAACGTGCGTCATGATATTGAAGAAGGATGGTGGGAACACCAGCTCAAACCGACAAGACATTGCACCACATCACTCCTTAGCCTTGGTATGGTTTCGGATCGATCACCTTTCGAGATATTGCATTGAGGAATGCACATAGCTTCACAATGGCTAATCGGACGTTTTCGGTAGAAGCCCCTCAATGCAACCGGAAGCGATTGCGTCATAATCATGTGGCGATCATGAGACTTTAGGTTCTAAAACTTTTTCTCTGCCATATTTATTATTCCTTTTATATTCGACGAAGCCAGTCGGGACCTTCATACTAAGCAGGCATTCAAAGAAGATTTCCTTCTCTTCTTTGGTAAGAGCATAGCTGGCAGGACCTTCATCTTGCTTTGGAGGCATGCCGTCTTTTTCGTGCAAACGTTGCAGGTCCTCTCGTGCCTCGGCTGTATCTTTTGTCTTCCCATACACGCCCAAGAAGCCTAGCAGGTTCACG
>JAHHZJ010003477.1:0-88756 GCA_021437245.1 Aegilops speltoides
AATTTACCTTATTGTTGTTCTCTCACTCTTTCTAATGTTGATTTGTCTAATAATGCTGAGATGATTCACTTGTGAGACTTTTGGGTGCATTCCCACAATAGTGATGAAGCTAATGTTTACTGTTTTGGGTCATACAAAAGTTAGGAGAATAACTCCAACGGCTTTTGCCGAATAAATAGTACAAAACTGCTTGACTCATGATGATATTGCTTGCTCCACAGGATCTAGAGCTACATTCTGGTGACTGAGATGAAGAAGAAATGGGTTGTTGGCTGTAGGCAGGCTCTTGTATTTTGTATGTTGGACCTTGAGATTGACTCTCTGTGTAGCAAGCATGCACTGGTCTGCTGTGAAGTGCACCTGTTCGAATTAATTGCTTGATTTGACAACTTCCGTCTGTTATCTAGTTCCCGTTTGTATGCATTCGTCAACTGGCACATTGACTACTTGCTTTGGTTAACGAGTACTTAACCTGTGGTTTCTTTAATTTGCCCTATCAATGCTTTTCAGGCAAGCATCTTGTCACGGGCTCGCCTGTAAATTTATCTTGCTTATTTTTGGTGTGTACGCATGTGTCTTGTTTGACTTATCTTGCGTGTTGTATCAGGCGTCGAGATTTTGGCCAGATTTTGTTGAATTTGTATTTGATTCCAAGCCAAGTACTCAAGAGTCTTGGAAGTTGTGATTAGCCTGATTAGGGCATCTCTAACGTGACCCGTCAATTTGCTCTGGCATTCGTCCGTGGACAGACAGGGGTGGACTGGTCCGCCGACACATATGCGGGAGCCGACCATCCAATGTTGTCTTAATGCATTTCAATCATTGTTTGAGTTAAGTGGATGAGATTTATGCGAATCAACCTGTGGTTGAGTTGGTTAGGTGGACAGTGGTATCCCCAACCCACCAGGGTTCAAATCCTGGTGCTCGCATTATTCCTGGATTTATTTCAGGATTTCCGGCGATGCGCTTTCAGTGGGAGGAGACGTTCCCGTCGACGACGAGGTGCCTACGGTGACTTCGTAAATCTCAAGATGATATGCCGGCTCAGTCTCTCGGAGGTGCTCATAGGGGTAGGGTGTGCGTGTGTGCGTTCATAGGGATGAGTGTATGCGCGTGTATATGAGCGCTTGTGTCTGTACTGATGCTCAAAAAAAAAGTGGATGAGATTTATGCAAACACGACGGATTTCATTCAAATTTGGATAGAAAATAGCATAAATCATGCAAATAAGCCAAGTGTCTCTCCTCCGCAGGCTTGCGAGGTTGCTTCGCTTGCACACATGAAAGACATTTAGAACCTTTGGCTAAAGTGAAATTCGGGATTAAATTCAACTTGGCTAGCCGCGTCATAACACCGAAACTAATATTACCTGCATCATAACACCGAAACTAATATGACAAATACGTGAATGCCAAACTTCAGGTTTATTAACACTCGAATGAATATGGTTCACAACTTTATTACAAAAATCTGCGAGGAAAAGGTGGAACATCCCTTCACTCTCATAACCTTTTTCAACAAATAGTCCATATTTAGTAACAAATAATTTATTAGACTTGAAGATCAACTTAAACTCTTCTCTACATAGAAGGGAGCCACCAACGAGGTTCTTCTTGATGGCGGGGACATGATGCACGTTCTTCAGCTGCACGATCCTTTCCGAAGTAAACTTCAGATCGACCGTGCCAACACCATGAACAAAAGCACTTGTGCCATTCCCCATAAATACGGACCCGTGGCCTGTGACCTGGTAAGAAGAAAACAATGGAATGTCAGAGCACACATAAACACCTGCACCTGTGTTAACCCAGCAGTCGGTGGGCCGAAACACTGAAAAAACAGTAAATAAATTACTGTATCCAGATGCACCATTCTTATTGTTGCCCACAATCATGTTGACAGACTTGGAGTCCTGTCCTGGCTTCTTGTACTTGTTTGGGCACTTGTTGGCCCAATGTTCATCTGTACCACAAGTGAAGTAGCCATCTCCCTTCTTGTCCTTCTTAAAGGTCTTCTTACCCTTCTTCTTAAAGTCGGTATTCTGTTGGACACCGGTTTTTCCCTTGGGCTTGTGGGAGTTGAAGTTCCTCTGGTGCACCATGTTGGCAACATAAGTTTCTTCGACCCCTATCCCGTGTGAGTCCTTTACCCTCAAATTATGCTCAACACTCAGATGGCCGATGAAAGATCGTGGATGTCGCCTAAAAGGGGGGGGGGAAGGAGTGAATAGGCGCTTTAAAATAATTACGGTTTAGGCTTGAACAAATGCGGAATAAACCTAGCGTTTAATTTGTCAAGCACAAAACCTACAACAACTAGGCTCACCTATGTACACCAACAACTTATGCTAAGCAAGATAAACAACTAAGTGATAGCAAGACATATGACAAGAAACAATATGGCTATCACAAAGTAAAGTGCATAAGTAAAGGGCCTGGGTAAGAGATAACCGAGGCATGTGGAGACGACGATGTATCCCGAGGTTCACACCCTTGCGGATGCTAATCTCCGTTTGGGGCGGTGTGGAGGCACAATGCTCCCCAAGAAGCCACTAGGGCCACCGTAATCTCCTCACGCCCTCGCACAATGCAGATGCTGTGATTCCACTAAGGGACCCTTGAGGGCGGTTACCAAACCCGTACAAATGGCAACCCTTGGGGGCAGTCACCGAACTCGTACACTTTGACAACCCTTGGGGGCGGTCACCGAAACCCGTTAAATTGCTCGGGGCGATCTCCACAACCTAATTGTAGACCCCGACGCTTGCCCAGAGCTTTAAACCACAATGATTGAGCTCCAAACACCACCAACCGTCTAGGGCGCCCAAGCACCCAGGAGGAACAAGCTCAAGGGTACCAAGCACCCAAGAGTAATAAGCTTCTCAACTTGTAACTTCCACGTATCACCGTGGAGAACTCAAACCTATGCACCAAATGTAATGGCAAGGGCACACGGAGTGCCCAAGTCCTTCTCTCCCAAATACCACCAAAGCAACTAATGCTAGGGAGGAAAATGAGAGGAAGAACAAGAAGGAGAACACCAAGAACTCCAAGATCTAGATCCAAGGGGTTCCCCTCACATAGAGGAGAAAGTGATTGGTGGAAATGTGGATCTAGATCTCCTCTCTCTTTCCCCCCAAAACTAGCAAGAATCCATGGAGGGATTGAGAGATAGCAAGCTCGAAGAAGGTCAACAATGGGGGAAGAACACAAGCTCAAAGGATAAAGTTCAATGGGGAAGAAGACCTCTTTTTATAGGTCCCCACGAATCTGCCCGTTATGTGCAGAAAACTGTAAGACCGGTACAACCGGTGCCCGAACCGGTACAATCGGTCAAAGTAGAGGAAAAACCAACATGTAGGAAAAAGGCCTAAGCGGTACAATAGCCCGGGGAACCGGTAGTACCGGTTAAAGTAAACTAGCCGGTACAACCGGTCAACAACCGCCCAAGAACCGCTCCAAAATAGAAACTAGTCCGGTGGTAGAGCGGTACATGGCCGGTACAACCTTCGGACCAATTCTGGAGCGGTACAACCGCTCCAAACACCGGTTGTACCGGTCAACCGGTAACCCATCTAAGGGGCGGTACAACCTCTCTATGTAAAACAGGTAAGATCAAAACAACCACAACTTTCGCATACGAGCTCCGAATTCGACGAAATTGATACCTCTCCAACGTATCTATAATTTTTGATTGTTCCATGCTATTATATTATCTATTTTGGATGTTTAATGGGCTTTACTAAGCAATTTTATATTATTTTTGGAACTAACCTACTAACCCAAGGCCCAGTGCAAATTGCTGTTTTTTTGCCTATTTCAGTGTTTAGCAGAAAAGGAATATCAAATGGAGTCCAAACGGAATGAAACCTTCAGGAGAGTTATTTTTGGAACAAACGTGATCCAGAGGACTTGGACTGGACGTCAAGAAATCATCAAGGAGGTCACGAGGCAAGAAGGCGCGCCCCCACCCTCGTGGGCCCCTCGCAGCTCCACCGACCTACTTCTTCCTCCTATATATACCCATATACCCCGAAACCAACCCGGAGCATCACGAAACCCTATTTCCACCACCGCAACCTTCTGTACCCGAGAGATCCCATCTTGGGGCCTTTTCTCGCGCTCCGCCGGAGGGGGAATCGATCACGGAGGGCTTCTACATCAACACCATAGCCTCTCCAATGATGTGTGAGTAGTTTACCTCAGACCTTCGGGTCCATAGTTATTAGCTAGATGGCTTCTTCTCTCTCTTTGGATCTCAATACAAAGTTCTCATCGATCTTCTTGGAGATCTATTCGATGTAACTCTTTTTGTGGTGTGTTTGTCGAGATCCGATGAATTGTGGGTTTATGATCAAGATTATCTATGAACAATATTTGAATCTCCGCTGAATTCTTTTATGTATGATGTGTTATATTTGCAAGTCTCTTCGAATTATCAGTTTGGTCTGGCCTACTAGATTGATCTTTCTTGCAATGCGAGAAGTGCTTAGCTTTGGGTTCAATCTTACGTTGCTCGATCCCAATGATAGAAGGGGAAACGACACGTATTGTATTGTTCACCATCGAGGATAAAAAGATGGGGTTTATATCATATTGCTTGAGTTTATTCCACTACATCATGTCATCTTGCCTAATGCGTTACTATGTTTTATGAACTTAATACTCTAGATGCATGCTGGATAGCGGTCGATGTGTGGAGTAATACTAGTAGATGCAGGCAGGAGTCGGTCTACTTGTTGCGGACGTGATGCCTATATACATGATCATGCCTAGATATTCTCATAATTATGCACTTTTCTATCAATTTCTCGACAGTAATTTGTTCACCCACCGTAATACTTATGCTATCTTGAGAGAAGCCACTAGTGAAACCTATGGCCCCTGGGTCTATTCTCCATCATATAAGTTTCCGATCTATTTTTACTTTGCAATCTTTAATTTTAATCTTTATCATAAAAATACCAAAAATATTATCTTATCATCTCTATCAGATCTCACTTTTGCAAGTGGCCGTGAAGGGATTGACAAGCCCTTTATCGCATTGGTTGCAAGGTTCTTATTTGTTTGTGTAGGTACAAGGGACTTGCGTGTGGCCTCCTACTGGATTGATACCTTGGTTCTCAAAAACTGAGGGAAATACTTATGCTACTTTGATGCATCACCCTTTCCTCTTCAAGGGAAAACCAACGCATGCTCAAGAGGTAGCAAGAAGGATTTCTGGCGTCGTTGCCGGGGAGTCTACGCACAAGTTGTAACGCCCTCGATGCGGCTATATCTCCCACGTGTCGAAGCACGACTTAGAGGCATAACCGCATTGGAAGCAATGTCGCAAGTGAGGTAATCTTCACACAACCCATGTAATACATAAGGGAAAGAGATACATAGTTGGCTTACAATCGCCACTTCACACAATTACAAGAATAAAGCATTACATCATCCAGATACAATCAAGGTCCGACTACGGAACCAAAATAAAAGAACCCCAAATGCGATAAAGGACCTCGATCGACCCCAACCTGGGCTCCACTCTCGATCAACTAGAACGAAACAACATAAGGGCAAGATCTTCATCGAGCTCCTCCTTGAGCTTAGATGCGCCACCGCTTTCGGCAACATAGGCACCGCAAACTGGTTTTGAAGTATCCGTGAGTCACGAGGACTCAGCAATCTCACACCCGCGAGATCAAGACTATTTAAGCTTATGGGTAAGGTAAAGGCATGAGGTGGAGCTGCAGCAAGCAACTAGCATATACGGAGGCTAACATACGCAAATGAGAGCGAGAAGAGAAGGCAAAGCACGGTCGATAAAAGTATGATCAAGAAGTGATCCTATAGCAACCACGTCAAGCATTACTCCAACATCGAGTTCACTTCCGGACCACGGAAAGAGACCATCACGGTAACACACACGGTTGATGTATTTTAATTAAGGTCAACTTCAGGTTTTCTACAACCGGACATTAACAAATTCCCATCTGCCACATAACCATGGCACGGCTCTCGAAAGTTTATACCCGCAGGGTGTCCCAACTTAGCCCATGACAAGCTCTCGCGATCATCGAAGGAATAGACCTTCACCCGAGACACACCGATCAGACTCGGTATCCCGGTACATCAAGACATTTCACAATGGTAAAACAAGACCAGCAAAGCCGCCCGATGCGCCGACAATCCCGATAGGAGCTGCACATATCTCGTTCTCAGGGCAACACCGGATAAGCGAAGCGTACAGGAACCGACGTAACCCAAGTTGCCAAGGGATGGTCCCGCACGGTGCTCTAGTTTGGACCAACGCTAGACAAGCACCGGCCGGGGGCTATAAAGATGACCCCAGGATGCGCGACTCCCAAGGGAAAAAAGTAGGTGGTGGTGAGGCAAATGGTAAAAGGCAATGTTGGGCCTTGCTGGACAAGTTTTATTCAAAGCGAACTATCAGGGGGGTCCCATAAATCACCCGACCGCGTAAGGGACGCAAAATCCGGGAACATAACACCGGTATGACGGAAACTAGGGCGGCAAGAGTGGAACAAAACACTGCATAAGGCCGAGCCTTCCACCCTTTACCAAATATATAGATGCATTAATAAATATAAGAGATATTGTGATATCCCAACAAGTAAACATGTTCCAACAAAGAACAACTTCTCCATGTTCCAACAAGGAACAAACTTCAATCTTCACCTGCAACTAACAACGCTATAAGAGGGCCGAGCAAAGCGGTAACATAGCCAAACAGTGGTTTGCTAGGAATGGTGTCAAAGGTTAGAGGTTTGACATGGCAATTTGGGAGGCTGACAAGCAAAAGGTAGGCATCGTAGCATTGGCATAGCAAAAGAGCGAGCAAACTAGCATAGCAAAGATAGAAGTGATTTCGAGGGTATGATCATCTTGCCTGCAAGGTTCTCAGAGTTGTCGAAGGCTTGATCCTCGTAGGCGTTCTCAACAGGTTCCTCGTACACGTACTCGTCTCCCGGCTCTACCCAAAGCAAGAACACAAGCAACGGAACCACAATCAAACAAGGAACAATGCACAAGCAATATGATGCAATACATGACATGCGATGCGAGATGTGATATGCAATGCATATGTATGCTCGGAAGGAAAATGATGAACTGGCATCAACTTGGCAAACCAAGTATGCCGCTGAAAGATGAGATGATTTCGGTTGAAATCGATATAAAGATCACCGGAATCGGATGCACGGTTTGCAAATGACAAGCAAAACAAGAATGATGCAAATCTGCGTTTAACAGTCCGATGCTACTTAGCACGCAACACGAAACTATGCTACAGCACCCCAACATAAAAACAAAGCATATGGCAACGAACTACCGGAGATGCTTAACAAACGAGGAACACTGAGCTACGGCTAAATCACATCATAACATGTTCAAACAAGCATGGAGAAAGTGCTCAAAATATCAGGTTCACAGACTTAGTGAAAATACTAACATACCAGGAATTAACATCAGGAAGGCATGTTTAGAGCAAGCAAACAACATGCTACAGGAACTTATAATAGCAAAGCAAGGCATGACATGATTCTACTCAAAGCATATATCAATAGTCCCTTACTGACCATAAGCCAAAAAGGACTCTAAGAAATGATGGCACCCATGTAAACATTGCAAGTTTTATTACAGATTTAAACATGGCAGGAACAACAATTAGTAGGCATGTTCGTGAGCTCGAAACAATCACTACAGAGCAATACATGGCATGGCAAGGCAACCAACAGTAAGAAGGCATATTTATGAAGCTAAGCATGGCAAGAGCATGGTCATAGCATACACGGATTAACTACAACGACCTCGTGAAAAATGAATCTCATGCAAACAATCTGCCAGGAAACATTTTCAAGCAACTTTAGAGCAAGAAATGAACAGGTTCCAGCAGGCTATAATTGCAAACAAGGGCATGAATGGATAGAGCAAGACATGTATATCAAAACATGTTTATAGAGCATCTCCAGATTATGCATAGAATGATTAGTGGAAGCATGTTAACATGGTATCAAATTATAACAGAATCTGCCAGGAAAACAACAACAGCAACTACCCTACTTTACAAGCTCAATGCACTCAGCACACAACTCACAAAAAATACAAGGTCAACACCTCTGGAAATATGGCATGTCCTAGTCCAACATTCATGTAGAGCTCATACTCATAGGATGCACACATAAATCATGGCAAAAATGACAAAATAGCTCGAGCTGATAAGATTCTGGAACTAACGATCTGAAGCCTACTTCCAACAGCATTTCGGGCATCAAGATGAGCTCAAATGCAAATGATGCAATGGAATGAAATGATGTACTCTTCGAGACGAACAATTTGACATATTATACACTCAAAACGGAGCTACGGATGCGGAGATGTGATGCGATGAAAATGCATGAAAATTACGGGAATCTGGGACTTAGTGGGAAAACGGGGTCAACCTCGGGTCTGTGGCACGGACTTCGAGGCAGGCCATAGCTCGCCGGAGGAGCTGCCGGAGATGGCGGGGTCGCCGGAGACGGACGGATCCGGGCCGGATCTCGCCGGATCCGGCCGGAGGGAGGGGCGGAGTCGCCGGGGGGCCGAGCGGGCGAGGCGGCGGAGGAGCTCGCCCGAGCTCTCGGCGGCCATGGCGGGGTCTCGGCGAGAGGCAGGCCGGGCCGGAGCGACGGGCGCTGGGCGGCGGATGCTGCTGGCGGCGGCGGGCAGCGGCGGCGGGCAAAGGCACAGCGTGTGTGTGGGCGGCGAGGGCGCGGGCGGCAGGGAAGGGTGGGGCGGAGATGCGGCGGCGGCGGGCGGCGGCGGGTGGCGGGGTAGGGCCGAGGGCGTGGGCTGGGCGGCGGAGCTGCGCTGGCTCGGCGGCCTTGCTCGGCCCCGCGTGGCTGCGCGCGAGGCGCGTGCCGCCAGGACGCGGGCGCGCCTGGTTGGCTGCGGCGGCGGGGAAGGCGACGTGTCGCGCCCTGATTGGGCGAGACGACGTGTCCGGCGGACATGTCCGGCGCGGAGCGGACATGTCCGGCGGCGGAGAGGGGATTTTTAGGGTTTCGGGGGAAATCATCCGAGATTTGGAATGGGGGGTGTATAAATAGGCATAGAGGGAGCTAGGAGAGTCCAAATGAGGAGCGGTTTTCGGCCACGCGATCGTGATCGAACGACCGAGAGCATGGAGAGGAGTTTGATGGGTTTTGGGCCACTTTGGAAGGGGTGTTGGGCTGCAACAAAAGAGGGCTTTCACGGTTACCCGGTTAACCGTTGGAGTACCAAACGAGCTCCAAATGGCACGAAACTTGACAGCGGTTCTACGGTGCTATACCAAGGTCGCTTGGCAAACCTCGGCCATTCCGAGAAAGTTTAATACCCCTTTACGAAAAGAGGGAAGAAGGAACACGGAGGACATAGGAGTGCCGGATAGCAAAACGGACAACGGGGAAAATCCTCGGATGCATGAGATGAACATGTATGCAAAATGAAATGCACATGATGACATGATAAAATGCAAATGATGACATGGCAAAGTGCAACACGCAAGCACATGACATGGCAACGACGGCGAAAAACTGGCGGACACCTGGCGCATCGGATCCGGGGTGTTACAACACTCCACCACTACGAGAGGATCTCGTCCCGAGATCTAGGATGGCACCGGAGGGAAAACGGAAGAGGAAAAGAAAAGGTAAACTAAGTTGCTTCTTTGACGAACGAGTGAAACCACGAACCTTGAGAGGTTGAGCAATTTAAAAGAAAGTGTACAATAGAGATGAACGAGATTGCAAACAATCCGTTAGAAAAGAGGAACAAGTAGTATTACGAGAATTTAAAGGTTGCAAGGACATGAATCAAAAGTTTCACGAACGAAAAGAATATGACCACCTCGGGATAATGAGATAGCCAAGGAACAAGAATGACAGAATTTGGACAGCACTCCGGTAGAAAAGAGAAGAAAACTTGATGAGATGAAAAGATATTGAAAAGATGATACAACACTCCGGTTAAACGGATAAGTAAGGAAAAGATCATGATCTCGACAACACGAGGTGATGGGTGAAGAGAGCAACATCACAATGTCTCCGGAATAAATAATAGAAGATAGATCATTGGAATAAAAGAATGTAGGAGAAAATGCAAACTTCTGCCACAAATGGGCTCGGAAAGCACCCTTCCAAGAAGGTTATAACACAGTTGTTGGAAAACCAACAACGAAAAGAATAAGCTTGTGGCGGGCTTATGAAAACATCTCAATATTATGAGGTGAGCTTCTGCCACCAACGGAAACAAATGATTGGATTGATATCAACAAGGAGACGAGAAACTTATTTCACCGGGAGAACAACTGAAGAACTAGGGTCATTTATAAGCACCATAACTAGCAACAATCCTTGGGGAAAGCTTTAGGTGAAATATAACCCAAGATAACTCCAATGAAGAGACTGATGGATTTAAAATACCTCATTCTTGACAACAATATGAATCATGAAACATGAAAGAAATTGTCAAGAGTGACATAACACCACCTCAAGAGATAAGGTAGAAAGAATTGCACTTTGAAATGCAAGATGAAGAATACTTGAGCTCCTCAAAACAAAACATGTGTTCAGCACCATGTTTATTTTAGAGTATAGCTTGGCGGATCATAACTTCAAGAGAAAACTTGAAGAACAATTGAAGAATGAAAAGAATCTTTGATGAACCACCATGTAGGGCCTCCATGAAGAACTCCGGTAAACAAAAAGAATGACAAGAAAGAGAAATTGAAAACACAAGGTGAATCCTTGCAATGATTTAGATGGATCTCCGTGATAATTAGATCTTGGAACTCCGGGAAAAGAGAAGATGAAACAAATGAAACCGAGAATTTTAAGGGCCTCCGGAATAAAGAATTAATCACTTGGATGAACAAGAATAAGAATTATGTTATGCTTATCCTTCACCAATTAAATTGATGACAATCAACGGATTTGGCATACTACTTATTCTCGTAGAAAGGATTAAAAGAGATATATCAAAACTTGAGAAGGTCTTCAACGAACCACCGGTAGAATTGGAACAACAAATGAATTAGATGATAGCAAAAGAGGTGAAATCTTGAACGAACCACCGTAAGAATTGAAAAAGAAATTAACAAAGGCACAATTCACCGGGAAGAATTGGAAAATGAAAGAAGATATCTGAGGGATTTAAATACAAATGAACGAATAGATCGCTAGCTGATAAAAGAATACTTGAATGATGCACCGGTATGATTTGGAGAACGAGAGCTGAAAGCTGAGATTGAGGAATTATGACATGATGGCCTTCGGAGGAAAGAAATGGAAACAACTCCTGAAATGCTCCGGATGGGTGAAAAGAATTCTCACAATCGAAAACAATTATGAGAGGATGGCAACAAGCTAGCACCATGAATCTTGAAGAGAATAGAGCAAGATTAAAGAGAAACTCTTCTTCGGTCTTCAAATGATGAGAATGACAACGAGAAACACCACCAAGAATTATTGAGGCACACCGGAAGAATCAAAAGCGAAGAGGTTGAGCCAACTATGAAAAGAATTTGAAAGATCTTGGAGAAAAACATGTGACTGATGAAAATTCATTCTTACGTCAAACTCTGAAAAGAATTTGGAATGGCTCCGGAATAATTAGAAGAGTCAGGTAAGATCATGGGAAAAGACCTGTGGGTTAGGGCCCACTCAGAAGAACACCGTTGAAAAGATTTAAAAGAGATGTTGCACCGGTTGAATTAAATGGCTTGAATGAGATAACAATCTCCAAATAGCCTGAACGGATTAAGAATGTAAACACAAGTCTTCGGAGATATCTTGAGCACTCCGGAGTAACAAATAGCGAGAAGAAGAATGATAATGAGGTGCACCGGTATGAGAAGACATTGAAATGAGGAAAAAGGTATGATCAACAAAACTTGACTTGAATCCACCGGAGAAAAGAAAGGAATGAGGAATGACGAACTAGTAGAACATCTTCTTGAGAACCACCGGGTAAGAACATTGATGGAAAAGAATGGAGAAACTTCACATGAATAAATGGATACTTGGTTAAGAAATCTGAGTCCTTGAATAAAAAGGGTGGGAGGGTGGGGAAAAAACAAAGACAACTTGGGATGAACGAAACAAACACCGTTGAGAAAACTTAGAAATGATCTCGCAAATGTTGGAATGATCGGATGCACTTGAAGAGAAACACGCTGGTTGGAAAAGAATTAACATGACAATCTCGATGAGCAAAAGGATTAGTGTTCACATAGCAATATGAGAACACCGTTTAGGAAAGGTATGGATTCAACATTTGACATCAAAGCAACTCGAATACCACAAATAACACAAAACAAAGGATTGGCTTGCAGAATAAGCCGGAACAAACATATGATAGAGATTTCGTCCGAAGTTTTTGTGGTGGGGCCTACACGGGCTCAATCGTACAGCACCATCATGTGCAAGGCAGTGCACATGACATACGAAGCGTCCCCGAGTCGGCATAGCCAAGGACTCTTTAAGACACAACGAGACCACTGTAAAACCAACCGTGAATAGGCGGACCACTAGACGTCGAACCCCAATTTCATATCATACCCGTTGGAAAGATATCCTAAGAGCTACTTGAATTCCCACCTATGAAACTCCCGAAACTTTCTGGTTATGCAATCTGGTGTTGGGGATACAGGGGAGCAATATATCTCACTCAAACTAACAATCCCTACATGCAGCTGTATCCATCCGTCAACACATAACCAACAAACCTTCGAAATCGTCTACCTCAACCTTCAAAAGCATCCGTTATACGAAGTCATGGCAATACTCCGTACTCACCTCAAGATTGGGTTAGCGGGTTATCTCACCAACAACGCATAAAAGAGATTTTCGATGTCGGCGTATTAAACTCGGTATTCCGAATCGCAACGATAAAATTATGACGACAACACCTCGGAGCTCAACTCCCGGGACACCGCCACAACCCCTAAATGTCGAGGCAACCAAGACAATGTTGTCATCATAAAACCATCGAACGATTCCAAGATACCAGCGTGATCCTAAAAAATTTTTTAGTGAAATTTAAGAAGAGAAGAGTCAAAACTCTACGTCGGGATACCTCACCGTAAGGTCAAGGACCTGGGAGTAAAAAGAATTCCTAAACTCTCCGATATATATAATCCTAAATGACTCAAAACATTTTTCTAGACACAACTCGCCACTAAAAGCGATCAAGCGGTGGGGCTCCTAAGGTCGGGAAGGCTCGATACCAACTTTAGCGCCCTCGATGCGGCTATATCTCCCACGATGTCGAAGCACGACTTAGAGGCATAACCGCATTGGAAGCAATGTCGCAAGTGAGGTAATCTTCACACAACCCATGTAATACATAAGGAAAGAGATACATAGTTGGCTTACAATCGCCACTTCACACAATTACAAGAATAAAGCATTACATCATCCAGATACAATCAAGGTCCGACTACGGAACCAAAATAAAAGAAGAACCCCAAATGCGATAAAGGACCTCGATCGACCCTAACTGGGCTCCACTATTGATCAACTAGAACGAAACAACATAAGGGCAAGATCTTCATCGAGCTCCTCCTTGAGCTTAGATGCGCCACCTTTCGCAACATAGGCATCCGCAAACTGGTTTTGAAGTATCCGTGAGTCACGAGGACTCAGCAATCTCACACCGCGAGATCAAGACTATTTAAGCTTATGGGTAAGGTAAAGGCATGAGGTGGAGCTGCAGCAAGCAACTAGCATATACGGAGGCTAACATACGCAAATGAGAGCGAGAAGAGAAGGCAAAGCACGGTCGATAAAAGTATGATCAAGAAGTGATCCTATAGCAACCCACGCCAAGCATTACTCCAACATCGTGTTCACTTCCGGACTCACGAAAGAGACCATCACGGTAACACACGGTTGATGTATTTTAATTAAGGTCAACTTCAGGTTTTCTACAACCGGACATTAACAAATTCCCATCTGCCACATAACCGCGGGCACGGCTCTCGAAAGTTTATACCCTGCAGGGGTGTCCCAACTTAGCCCATGACAAGCTCTCGCGATCATCGAAGGAATAGACCTTCACCCGAGACACACCGATCAGACTCGGTATCCCGGTACATCAAGACATTTCACAATGGTAAAACAAGACCAGCAAAGCCGCCCGATGCGCCGACAATCCCGATAGGAGCTGCACATATCTCGTTCTCAGGGCAACACCGGATAAGCGAAGCGTACAGGAACCGACGTAACCCAAGTGGCCAAGGGATGGTCCCGCACGGTGCTCTAGTTTGGACCAACGCTTAGACAAGCACTGGCCCGGGGGGGCTATAAAAAGATGACCCCTGGGATGCGCGACTCCCAAGGGAAAAAGTAGGTGGTGGTGAGGCAAATGGTAAAAGGCAATGTTGGGCCTTGCTGGACAAGTTTTATTCAAAGCGAACTATCAGGGGGGTCCCATAAATCACCCGACCGCGTAAGGGACGCAAAATCCGGGAACATAACACCGGTATGACGGAAACTAGGGCGGCAAGAGTGGAACAAAACACCAGGCATAAGGCCGAGCCTTCCACCCTTTACCAAATATATAGATGCATTAATAAATATAAGAGATATTGTGATATCCCAACAAGTAAACATGTTCCAACAAAGAACAACTTCTCCATGTTCCAACAAGGAACAAACTTCAATCTTCACCTGCAACTAACAACGCTATAAGAGGGGCTGAGCAAAGCGGTAACATAGCCAAACAGTGGTTTGCTAGGAATGGTGTCAAAGGTTAGAGGTTTGACATGGCAATTTGGGAGGCTGACAAGCAAAAGGTAGGCATCGTAGCATTGGCATAGCAAAAGAGCGAGCAAACTAGCATAGCAAAGATAGAAGTGATTTCGAGGGTATGATCATCTTGCTCGCAAGGTTCTCGAGTTGTCGAAGGCTTGATCCTCGAGAGGCGTTCTCAACAGGTTCCTCGTACACGCACTCGCCTCCGGCTCTACCCAAAGCAAGAACACAAGCAACGGAACCACAATCAAACAAGGAACAATGCACAAGCAATATGATGCAATACATGACATGCGATGCGAGATGTGATATGCAATGCATATGTATGCTCCGGAAGGAAAATGATGAACCGGGCATCAACTTGGCAAACCAAGTATGCCGCTGGAAAGATGAGATGATTTCGGTTGAAATCGATATAAAGATCACCGGAATCGGATGCACGGTTTGCAAATGACAAGCAAAACAAGAATGATGCAAATCTGCGTTTAACAGTCCGATGCTACTTAGCACGCAACACGAAACTATGCTACAGCACCCCAACATAAAAACAAAGCATATGGCAACGAACTACCGGAGATGCTTAACAAACGAGGAACACTGAGCTACGGCTAAATCACATCATAACATGTTCAAACAAGCATGGAGAAAGTGCTCAAAATATCAGGTTCACAGACTTAGTGAAAATACTAACATACCAGGAATTAACATCAGAAGGCATGTTTAGAGCAAGCAAACAACATGCTACAGGAACTTATAATAGCAAAGCAAGGCATGACATGATTCTACTCAAAGCATATATCAATAGTCCCTTACTGACCATAAGCCAAAAGGACTCTAAGAAATGATGGCACCCATGTAAACATTGCAAGTTTTATTACAGATTTAAACATGGCAGGAACAACAATTAGTAGGCATGTTCGTGAGCTCGAAACAATCACTACAGAGCAATACATGGCATGGCAAGGCAACCAACAGTAAGAAGGCATATTTATGAAGCTAAGCATGGCAAGAGCATGGTCATAGCATACACGGATTAACTACAACGACCTCGTGAAAAATGAATCTCATGCAAACAATCTGCCAGGAAACATTTTCAAGCAACTTTAGAGCAAGAAATGAACAGGTTCCAGCAGGCTATAATTGCAAACAAGGGCATGAATGGATAGAGCAAGACATGTATATCAAAACATGTTTATAGAGCATCTCCAGATTATGCATAGAATGATTAGTGGAAGCATGTTAACATGGTATCAAATTATAACAGAATCTGCCAGAAAACAACAACAGCAACTACCCTACTTTACAAGCTCAATGCACTCAGCACACAACTCACAAAAATACAAGGTCAACACCTCTGGAAATATGGCATGTCCTAGTCCAACATTCATGTAGAGCTCATACTCATAGGATGCACACATAAATCATGGCAAAAATGACAAAATAGCTCGAGCTGATAAGATTCTGGAACTAACGATCTGAAGCCTACTTCCAACAGCATTTCGGGCATCAAGATGAGCTCAAATGCAAATGATGCAATGGAATGAAATGATGTACTCTTCGAGACGAACAATTTGACATATTATACACTCAAAACGGAGCTACGGATGCGGAGATGTGATGCGATGAAAATGCATGAAAATTACGGGAATCTGGGACTTAGTGGGAAAACAGGGTCAACCTCGGTCTGTGGCACGGACTTGAGGCAGGCCATAGCTCACGGAGGAGCTGCCGGAGATGGCGGGTCGCCGGAGACAGACGGATCCGGCCGGATCTCGCCGGATCCGCCGGAGGGAGGGCGGAGTCGCCGGGCCGAGGCGGGCGGCGGCGGAGGCGGAGGAGCTCGCCTGAGCTCGGCGGCCATGGCGAGGGTCTCCGCGAGAGGCCAGGCGGGCCGGAGCGACGGCAGCTGGGCGGCGGATGCCGCTGGCGGCGGCGGCAGCGGCGCTGGCGGCAGGGCGGTGTGTGTGGCGGCAGGCTTGCAGGCGGAGGCGGCAGGCAGGAAGGCTGTGTGGCGAGATGCGGCGGGCGGATTTGGCGAGCTGGCGGCGGGCAGGGTGGGCTGCTGCTGGGCGGAGCTGCTGGCTCGGCGGTTGCCTGGCCTCGCGTGGCGTGGTCGGCGGCCGAGGGCGCGACGCGCGCTACTGGTTTGGCTGCGCGGCGGCGGGAAGGCGACGTGTCGCGCCCGATTAGGCGAGACGCGTGTCCGGCGGACATGTCCGCGCGGAGCGGACATGTCCCGGCGCGAGAGGGATTTTAGGGTTTCGGGGGAAATCATCCGAGATTTGGAATGGGGGGTGTATAAATAGGCATAGAGGGAGCTAGGAGAGTCCAAATGAGGAGCGGTTTTCGGCCACGCGATCGTGATCGAACGACCGAGAGCATGGAGAGGAGTTTGATGGGTTTTGGGCCACTTTGGAAGGGGTGTTGGGCTGCAACAAAAGAGGGCTTTCACGGTTACCCGGTTAACCGTTGGAGTACCAAACGAGCTCCAAATGGCACGAAACTTGACAAAGCGGTCTACGGTGCTATACCAAGGCCGCTTGGCAAACCTCGGCCATTCCGAGAAAGTTTAATACCCGCACACTAAAAGAGGGAAGAAGGAACACCGGAGGACATAGGAGTCTGCGGATAGCAAAAGCGGACAACGGGAAAATGCTCGGATGCATGAGATGAACATGTATGCAAAATGAAATGCACATGATGACATGATAAAATGCAAATGATGACATGGCAAAGTGCAACACGCAAGCACATGACATGGCAACGACGGCGAAAAACTGGCGGACACCTGGCGCATCGGATCCGGGGTGTTACACAAGTCAAGACATACCAAGTACCCATCACAAACTCTTATCCCTCTCATTACATTATTTGCCATTTGCCTCTCGTTTTCCTCCCCCCCACTTCACCCTTGCCGTTTTATTCGCCCTCTCTTTCCGTTCGCCTCTTTTTCGCTTGACTTGTTTGTGTTGGGGAACGTAGTAATTTCAAAAATTTTCCTACGCACACGCAAGATCATGGTGATGGTATAGCAACGAGAGGGGAGAGTGTTGTCCACGTACCCTCGTAGACCGTAAGCGGAAGCGTTAGCACAACACGGTTGATGTAGTCGTACGTCTTCACGATCCGACCCGTCCAAGCACCGAACGTACGGAGCCTCCGAGTTTAGCACACGTTCAGCCCGATGACGATCTCCGGACTCCGATCCAGCAAAGCTCCGGAGATGAGTTCCGTCAGCATGACGGCGTGGTGACGACGATGATGTTCTACCGGCGCAGGGCTTCGCCTAAACTCCGCGACGATATGACCGAGGTGGAATATGGTGGAGGGGGGCACCGCACACGGCTAAGGAACGATCCGTAGATCAACTTGTGTGTCTATGGGGTGCCCCCTGCCCCCGTATATAAAGGAGCAAGGGGGAGGCCGGCCGGCCCTTGGGGCACGCCAAGGAGGGGGGAGTCCTCCTCCTCGTGGGAGTAGGACTCCCCTTTCCTAGTCCAACTAGGAAGGAGGAAGGGGGAAGGAAAGAGGGGGAGAGGGAGAGGGAAAGAGGGGCCGCGCCCCCCTCCCCTAGTCCAATTCGGACTCCCCTTGGGAGGGGGCTGGCCACCTCCTGGGCTGCTGCCCTCTCTATCCCCTCAGGCCCACTAAGGCCCAACACTTCCCCGGGGGGTTCCGGTAACCCCTCCGGCACTCTGGTTTTCTCGAAATCACCCGGAACACTTCCGGTGTCCGAATATAGTCGTCCAATATATCAATCTTTATGTCTCGACCATTTCGAGACTCCTCGTCATGTCCGTGATCACATCCGGGACTCCGAACAAACTTCAGTACATCAAAACTTATAAACTCATAATAAAACTGTCATCGTAACGTTAAGCGTGCAGACCCTACGGGTTCGAGAACTATGTAGACATGACCTAGAATCATTCTCGGTCAATAACCAATAGCGGGACCTGGATGCCCATATTGGTTCCTACATATTCTACGAAGATCTTTATCGGTCAAACCGCATAACAACATACGTTGTTCCCTTTGTCATCGGTATGTTACTTGCCCGAGATTCGATCGTCGGTATACAATACCTAGTTCAATCTCGTTACCGGCAAGTCTATTTACTCGTTACGTAATGCATCATTCCGTAACTAACTCATTAGCTACATTGCTTGCAAGGCTTATAGTGATGTGCATTACCGAGAGGGCCCAGAGATACCTCTCCGACAATCGAAGTGACAAAACCTAATATCAAAATACGCCAACTCAACATGTACCTTCGGAGACACCTGTAGTACTCCTTTATAGTCACCCAGTTACATTGTGACGTTTGGTAGTACCCAAAGTGTTCCTCCGGTAAACGGGAGTTGCATAATTCTCATAGTTACAGGAACATGTATAAGTCATGAAGAAAGCAATAGCAATATACTAAACGATCAAGTGCTAGGCTAACGGAATGGGTCATGTCAATCACATCATTCTTCTAATGATGTGATCCCACTAATCAAATGACAACACATGTCTATGGTTAGGAAACATAACCATCTTTGATTAATGAGCTAATCAAGTAGAGGCATACTAGTGACTATAGTTTTGTCTATGTATTCACACATGTATCAGGTTTCCGGTTTAATACAATTCTAGCATGAATAATAAACATTTATCATGATATGAGGAAATAAATAATAACTTTATTATTGCCTCTAGGGCATATTTCCTTCAGTCTCCCACTTGCACTAGAGTCAATAATCTAGATTACATAGTAATGATTCTAACACCCATGGAGTCTTGGTGCTGATCATGTTTTGCTCGTGAGAGAGGCTTAGTCAACGGGTCTGCAACATTCAGATCCGTATGTATCTTGCAAATCTCTATGTCTTCCACTTGGACTTGGTCCCGAATGGAATTGAAGCGTCTCTTGATGTGCTTGGTCCTCTTGTGAAATCTGGAATCCTTTGCCAAGGCAATTGCACCAGTATTGTCGCAGAAGATCTTCATTGGTCCCGATGCACTAGGTATGACACCTAGATCGGAAATGAACTCCTTCATCGAGACTCCTTCATTTCCTGCTTCAGAAGCAGCTATGTACTCCGCTTCACATGTAGATCTTGCCACGACGCTTTGTTTAGAACTGCACCAACTTACAGCTCCACCGTTTAATATAAACACGTATCCGGTTTGCGATTTAGAATCGTCCGGATCAGTGTCAAAGCTTGCATCGACGTAACCATTTACGACTAGCTCTTTGTCACCTCCATATACGAGAAACATATCCTTAGTCCTTTTCGGTATTTGGGATGTTCTTGACCGCTGTCCGATGATCCACTCTGGATTACTTTGGTACCTTCCCTGCCAAGCTTATTGCTTAAGCATACGTCGGTCTGGTACAAGCATTGCATACATGATAGAGCCTATGGCTGAAGCATAGGAACATCTTTCATTTTCTCTCTATCTTCTGCTGTGGTCGGGCATTGAGTTTGACTCAACTTCACACCTTGTAGCACAGGCAAGAATCCTTTCTTTGCCTGATCCATTTTGAACTTTTTCAAAATTTTGTCAAGGTATGTGCTTTGTGAAAGTCCTATTAAGCGTCTTGATCTATCTCTATAGATCTTGATGCCCAATACGTAAGCAGCTTCACCGAGGTCTTTCATTGAAATTTTTTTATTCAAGTATCCCTTTATGCTATCCAGAAATTCTATATCACTTTCTTGTAAATACAGGCTTCTCCAAAAGTCTGTATAAAACCATATGCTTTGATCACACTGTCAAAACGTTTATTCCAACTCCGAGATGCTTGCAACAGTCCATAAATGGATCGCTAGAGCTTCCACACTTTGTTAGCACCTTTTGGATCAACAAAACCTTCTGGATGTATCATATACAACTCTTCTTCTAGAAATCCATTCAAGAATGCAGTTTTGACATCCATTTGCCAAATTTCATAAGCATGAAATGCAGCAATAGCTAACATGATTCGGACAGACTTAAGCATCACTACGGGTGAGAAAGTCTCATCGTAGTAAACCCCTTGAACTTGTCGAAAACCTTTCGCAACAAGTCGAGCTTTATAGACACTTATATTACCATCAGCGTGAGTCTTCTTCTTAAAGATCCATTTATTCTCAATGGCTTGCCGATCATCAGGCAAGTCAACCAAAGTCCATACTCTGTTTTCATACATGGATCCCATCTCAGATTTCATGGACTCTAGCCATTTTGCGGAATCTGGGCTCATCATCGCTTCCTCATAGTTCGTAGGTTCATCATGGTCAAGTAACATGACTTCCAGAATAGGATTACCGTACCACTTTGGTGCGGATCTTACTCTGGTAGACCTACGAGGTTCAGTAGAAACTGTTGGGGAACGTAGTAATTTCAAAAAATTTCCTACGCACACGCAAGATCATGGTGATGTATAGCAACGAGAGGGAGAGTGTTGTCTACGCCCTCGTGAGACCGAAGTGGAAGCGATCTGGCGTAGAGGAAGTAGTCGACGTTCTCCTCGCGATCCGACCGATCCGGCGCCGTTACTCGGCGCCCCGAGTTCTTGACACACGTACAGCTCGATGACGTCCCTCGTACTCCGATCCAGCCGAGTGTCGAGGGAGAGTTCCGTCAGCACGACGGCGTGGTGACGATCTTGATGTTTCACCGGCGCAGGGCTTCGCCTAAGCTTCGCGACGGTATAACCGAGGTGGAATATGGTGGAGGGGGGCACCGCACACGGCTAAGGAACGATCCGTAGATCAACTTGTGTGTCCTAGGGTGCCCCCCTGCCCCCGTATATAAAGGAGGGAGGGGGGAGGCCGGCCGGCCTAGCTAGGGCGCGCCGGGAGGAGTCCTACTCCCACCGGGAGTAGGACTCCCCCTTTCCTAGTTGGATTAGGTTTGGGGAGGGGAAGAGGAGAGGCGCCGCCTCCTTGTCCTATTCGGACTGGGGGAGAGGCGCGGCCACCTCTGGCCGGCCCTCCTCTTCTCCCTCGAGGCCCACCGAGGCCCATTTACTTCCCGGGGTTCGGTAACCTCCGGTACTCGATAAATTCCGTTTTCGCCGGAACCATTCGAACTCCAAACATAGGCTTCCAATATATCAATCTTTATGTCTCGACCATTCTGAGACTCCTCGTCATGTCCGTGATCACATCCGGGACTCGAACTTCTTGGTACATCAAAATACATAAACTCATAATAACATCGCCATCGAAACCGTAAGCGTGCAGACCCTACGGTTCGAGAACAATGTAGACATGACCTAGAACTATTCACGGTCAATAACCAACAGCGGGACCTGGATGCCCATATTGGTTCCTACATATTCTCGAAGATCTTTATCGGTCGGACCGCATAACAACATACGTTGTTCCCTTTGTCATCGGTATGTTACTTGCGATATTCGATCGTCGGTATCCAATACCTAGTTCAATCTCGTTACGGCAAGTCTCTTTACTCGTTCCGTAATACATCATCTCACAAATAACTCATTAGTTGTAGTGCTTGCAAGGCTTGATGATGTGCTTTACCGAGAGGGCCCAGAGATACCTCTCCGACAATCGGAGTGACAAAACCTAATCTCAAATCGCCAACCCAACATCGCCTTTGGAGACACCTGTAGTACTCCTTTATAATCACCCGATTACGTTGTGACGTTTGGTAGCACCAAAGTGTTCCTCCGCAAACGGAGTTGCATAATCTCATAGTTACGGGAACATGTATAAGTCATGGATAAAAGCGGTAGCAACATACTAAGCGATCGTGTGCTAAGCTAATGGAATGGGTCATGTCAATCAGATCATTCTACTAATGATGTGACCTTGTTAATCAAATAACAACTCTTTGTTCATGGTGGAAACATGACCATCTTTGATTAACAAGCTAGTCTAGTAGAGGCATACTAGTGACATCTTGTTTTGTCTATGCATTCACACATGTATCATGTTTCGGTTAATACAATTCTAGCATGAATGATAAACATTTATCATGAAATAAGGAAATAAATAATAACTTTATTATTGCCTCTAGGGCATATTTCCTTGATCTCCCACTTGCACTAGAGTCAATAATCTAGATTACATAGTAATGATTCTAACACCCATGGAGTCTTGGTGCTGATCATGTTTTGCTCGTGGAAGAGGCTTAGTCAGCGGGTGCGCAACATTCAGATCCGTGTGTATCTTGCAAATCTCTATGTCTCCCACGGACTAAGTCCGGATGGAATTGAAGCGTCTCTTGATGTGCTTGGTCCTCTTGTGAAATCTGGATTCCTTCGCTAAGGCAATAGCTCGAAGATTGTCACGAAGATTTTCATTGGACCCGATGCACTAGGTATGACACCTAGATCGGATATGAACTCCTTCATCCGACTCCTTCATTAGCTGCTTCGAAGCTGCTATGTATTCCGCTTCACATGTAGATCCCGCTTCGACGCTTTGTTTAGAACTGCACCAACCGACAGCTCCTCCGTTTAGTGTAAATCGTATCCGGTCTGCGATTTAGAATCGTCCGGATCAGTGTCAAAGCTTGCATCAACGTAACTGCCACGATGAGCTCTTTGTCACCTCCATATACGAGAAACATATCCTTAGTCCTTTTCGGTATTTCAGGATGTTCTTGACCGCTGTCGATGATCCACTCTGGATTACTTTGGTACCTCCTGCTAGGCTTATAGCAAGGCACACATCAGGTCTGGTACACAGCATTGCATACATGATAGAGCCTATGGCTGAAGCATAGGGAACATCTTTCATTTTCTCTCTATCTTCTGCAGTGGTCGGGCATTGAGTCTTACTCAACTTCACACCTTGTAACACAGGCAAGAACCCTTTCTTTGCTTGATCCATTTTGAACTTTTTCAAAATCTTGTCAAGGTATGTGCTTTGTGAAATTCCAATTAAGCGTCTCGATCTATCTCTATAGATCTTAATGCCTAATATGTAAGCAGCTTCACCGAGGTCTTTCATTGAAAAACTTTTATTCAAGTATCCCTTTATGCTATCCAGAATTCTATATCATTTCCGATCAGCAATATGTCATCTACATATAATATCGAAATGCTCTGAGCTCCCACTCACTTTCTTGTAAATCTGAGGCTTCTCCAAAAGTGCAGTACAAACCCAAATGCTTTGATCACACTATCAAAGCGTTTATTCCAACTCGAGATGCTTGCACCAGTCCATAGATGGATCGCTGGAGCTTGCACACTTTGTTAGCTCCTTTGGATCGATAAAACCTTCGGTTGCATCATATACAACTCTTCTTCGTAAATCCATTCAGAATGCGTCTTTACATCCATTTGCCAAATTTCATAATCATAAAATCGGCAATTGCTAACATGATTCGGACGGACTTAAGCATCGCCACGGGTGAGAAGGTCTCATCGTAGTCAATCCCTTGAACTTGCCGAAAACCTTTTGCGACAAGTCGAGCTTTGTAAACGATAACATTACCGTCGGCGTCGGTCTTCTTCTTGAAGATCCACTTGTTTTCTATTGCTTGCCTACCCTCGGGCAAGTCAACCAAAGTCCATACTTTGTTTTCATACATGGATCCCATCTCAGATTTCATGGCCTCAAGCCATTTTATGGAATCTGGGCTCACCATCGCTTCTTCATAGTTCGTAGGTTCATCATGATCTAGTAGCATGATTTCCGAACAGGATTACCGTACCACTCACAGTGCGGATCTTACTCTGGTTGATCTACGAGGTTACGTAGTAACTTGATCTGAAGTTTCATGATCGACATCATCAACTTCCTCACTACTTGGTGTAGGTGTCTCAGAAACCGGTTTCTGCGACGAACTACTTTCAAGTAAGGGAGAAGGTACAATTACCTCATCAAGTTCTACTTTCCTCCCACTCACTTCTTTCGAGAGAAACTCCTTCTCTAGAAAGGATCCATTCTTAACAACGAATGTCTTGCCTTCGGATCTGTGATAGAAGGTGTACCCAACTGTCTCCTTTGGGTATCCTATGAAGACACATTTCTCGATTTGGGTTCGAGCTTATCAGGTTGAAGCTTTTTCACATAAGCATCGCATCCCCAAACTTTAAGAAAGCGACAACTTTGGTTTCTTGCCAAACCACAGTTCATAAGGTGTCGTCTCAACGGATTTCGACGGTGTTCTATTCAGTGTGAATGCGGCCGTCTCTAGAGCATAACCCCAAAATGATAGCGGTAAATCTGTAAGAGACATCATAGATCGCACCATATCTAGTAAAGTCACGATTCTGACGTTCGGACACACCATTACGTTGTGGTGTTCGGGTGGCGTGAGTTGCTGAAACTATTCCCCATTGTTTCAAATGTAGACCAAACTCGTAACTCAAATATTCACCTCCACGATCAGATCGTAGAAACTTAATTTTCTTGTTACGATGATTTTCTACTTCACTCTGAAATTCTTTGAACTTTTCAAACGTTTCAGACTTATGTTTCATTAAGTAGATATACCCATATCTGCTTAAGTCATCTGTGAAGGTGAGAAAATAACGATATCCGCCACGAGCCTCAACATTCATCGGACCACATACATCTGTATGTATGATTTCCAAGAAATCTGTTGCTCTCTCCATCGCATCGAGAACGGTGTTCTAGTCATCTTGCCCAAGAGGCACGGTTCATAAGTGCCAAGTGATTCATAATCAAGTGACTCCAAAAGTCCATCAGTATGGAGTTTCTTCATGCGCTTTATACCGATATGACCTAAACGGCAGTGCCACAAATAAGTTGCACTATCATTATCAACTCTGCATCTTTTGGTTTCAACATTATGAATATGTGTATCACTACTATCGAGATTCATCAAAATAGACCATTCCTCAAGGGTGCATGACCATAAAAGATATTACTCATATAAATAGAACAACCATTATTCTCGATTTAAATGAATAACCGTCTCGCATCAAACAAGATCCAGATATAATGTTCATGCTCAACGCAGCACCAAATAACAATTATTTAGGTCTAAAACTAATCCCGAAGGTAGATGTAGAGGTAGCGTGCCGACCGCGATCACATCGACTTTGGAACCATTTCCCACGCGCATCGTCACCTCGTCCTTTGCGAGTTAAGCAATCCGTAGTCCCTGTTTGAGTTGCAAATATTAGCAATGTAACCAAGATTATCAAATACCAGTGCTACTACGAGCTCTAGTAAGGTACACATCAATAACATGTATATCACATATACCTTTGTTCACCTTGCCATCCTTCTTATCCGCCAAATACTTGGGGCAGTTCCGCTTCGGTGACGATCGCTTGCAGTAGAAGCACTCGATTTCAGGTTTAGGGCCAGACTTGGGTTTCTTCTCTGAGCGACAACTTGCTTGCTGTTCTTCTTGAAGTTCCTTCTTCTTCCCTTTGCCTTTCTTCTTGAAACTAGTGGTCTTATTGACCATCAACACTTGATGCTCCTTCTTGATTTCTACCTCCGCAGCCTTTAGCATTGCGAAGAGCTCGGTATAGTCTTTACTAACCCTTGCATATTATAGTTCATCACGAAGCCTTTGTAGCTTGGTGGCGTGATTGAAGAATTTCATCAATGACACAATCATCCGGAAGATTAACTCCCAATTGTGTCAAGTGATTGTAGTACCCGGACATTACGAGTATATGCTCACTAATGAACTATTCTCCTCCATCTTGCAGCTATAGAACTTATTGGAGACTTCATATCTCTCAATCCGGGCATTCTGTTGGAATATCAACTTCAACTCTGGAACATCTCATATGCTCCATGACGTTCAAAACGTCGTTGAAGTCCGGTTCTAAGCCGTAAAGCATGGCACACTGAACTATAGAGTAGTCATCAGCTTTGCTCGCCAGACGTTCATAACATCTGCAGTTGCATTAGCAAGCAGTCTGCACCTAGCGGTGCATCCGGGACGTAACTCTTACGTGCAGCAATGAGGATGATCCTCAAATTACGGACCCGATCCGTGTAATTGCTACCATCATCTTTCAACTTTGCTTTCTCAAGGAACGCATTAAAATTCAACGGAACAACAAAGACGAGCCATCTATCTACAATCAAACATAAACAAGCAAGATACTATCGGTACTAAGTTCATGATAAATTTAAGTTCAATTAATCATATTACTTAAGAACTCCCACTTAGAAAGACATCTCTAGTCATCCAAGTGATCACGTGATCCAAATCAACTAAACCATAACCGATCATCACGTGAAATGGAGTAGTTTTCAATGGTGAACATCTTATGTTGATCATATCTACTATATGATTCACGCTCGACCTTTCGGTCTCCGTGTTCGAGGCCATATCTGCATATGCTAGGCTCGTCAAGTATAACCCAAGTATTCTGCGTGTGCAAAACTGGCTTGCACCCGTTGTAGATGGACGAGAGCTTATCACACCCGATCATCACGTGGTGTGCAGGCACGACGAACTTTGGCAGCGGTGCATACTCGGGAGAACACTTCTTGATAATTTAGTGAGAGATCATCTTATAATGCTACCGTCAATCAAAGCAAGATAAGATGCATAAAAGGATAAACATCACATGCAAATCAATATAAGTGATATGATATGGTCATCATCATCTTGTGCTTCATGATCTCCATCTTGTAGCACCACCATGATCACCATCGTCACCGCGCGACACCTTGATCTCCATCGTAGCATCGTTGTCGTCTCGCCAAACTTATGCTTCTCGACTATCGCTACCGCTTAGTGATAAAGTAAAGCATTACAGAAGCGATTGCATTGCATACAATAAAGCGACAACCATATGGCTCCAGCCGATTGCCGATAACCGGTTACAAAACATGATCATCTCATACAATAAAATATAGCATCACGTCTTGACCATATCACATCACAACATGCCCTGCAAAAACAAGTTAGGCGTTCTCTACTTTGTTGTTGCAAGTTTTACGTGGCTGCTACGGGCTTAAGCAAGAACCAGTCTCACCACGCATCAAAACCACAGCGATACTTCGTCAAATAGACTCCGTTTAACCTTCTCAAGGACCGGGCGTAGCCACACTCAGTTCAACTAAAGTGAGAGAGACAGCACCCACCAGTCACCTTTAAGCAACGAGTGCTCGTGGCGGTGAAACCAGTCTCGCGTAAGCGTCACGCGTAATGTCGGTCTGGGCGCTTCATCTCACAATACCGCTGAACCAAAGTATGACATGCTGGTAGGTAGTATGACTTGTATCGCCCACAACTCACTTGTGTTCTACTCGTGCAAAACATCAAACCATAGTAAAAACCTAGGCTCGGATGCCATTGTTGGGGAGCGTAGTAATTTCAAAAATTTCCTACGCACACGCAAGATCATGGTGATGTATAGCAACGAGAGGGGAGAGTGTTGTCTCGTACCCTCGTAGACCCAAGCGAAGCGATCACAGCGTAGAGGAAGTAGTCGACGTTCTCCTCGCGATCCGACCGATCCGGCGCCGTTACTCCGGCGCCCCGAGTTCTTGACACACGTACAGCTCGATGGCGTCCCTCGTACTCGATCCAGCCGAGTGTCGAGGAGAGTTCCGTCGGACGACGGCGTGGTGGCGATCTTGATGTTTCACGGCGCGAGGCTTCGCCTAAGCTTCGCGACAGTATAACCGAGGTGGAATATGGTGGAGGGGGCACCGCACACGGCTAAGGAACGATCCGTAGATCAACTTGTGTGTCCTAGGGTGCCCCTTGCCCCGTATATAAAGGAGGGAGGGGAGGCCGGCCGGCCTAGCTAGAAGCGCGGGAGGAGTCCTACTCCTCACAGGGAGTAGGACTCCCCCTTTCCTAGTTGGATTAGGTTTGGGGAGGGGAAGAGAGAGAGGCGCGCCCCCTCCTTGTCCTATTCGGACTGGGGGGGAGAGGTGCGTGACCACCTCTGGCCGGCCCTCCTCTTCTCCCTCGAGGCCCACCGAGGCCCATTTACTTCGGGGGTTCGGTAACCTCCGGTACTCGATAAATTCCGTGCCGCCGGAACCATTCCGAACTCCAAACATAGGCTTCCAATATATCAATCTTTATGTCTCGACCATTCCGAGACTCCTCGTCATGTCCGTGATCACATCCGGACTCGAACTTCTTCGGTACATCAAAATACATAAACTCATAATAAGCATCATCAAAACCTTAAGCGTGCGGACCCTACGGTTCGAGAACAATGTAGACATGACCTAGAACTATTCACGGTCAATAACCAACAGCGGGACCTGGATGCCCATATTGGTTCCTACATATTCTCGAAGATCTTTATCGGTCGGACCGCATAACAACATCGTTGTTCCCTTTGTCATCGGTATGTTACTTGCCCGAGATTCGATCGTCGGTATGCAATACCTAGTTCAATCTCGTTACCGCAAGTCTCTTTACTCGTTCCGTAATACATCATCTCACAAATAACTCATTAGTTGTAGTGCTTGCAAGGCTTCAGTGATGTGCATTACCGAGAGGGCCAGAGATACCTCTCCAGAGCAATCGGAGTGACAAAACCTAATCTCGAAATCGCCAACCCAACATCGCCTTTGGAGACACTGTAGTACTCCTTTATAATCACCCGATTCACGTTGTGACGTTTGGTAGCACCCAAAGTGTTCCTCCGGCAAACGGGAGTTGCATAATCTCATAGTTACAGGAACATGTATAAGTCATGGATAAAAGCAGTAGCAACATACTAAACGATCGTGTGCTAAGCTAATGGAATGGGTCATGTCAATCAGATCATTCTACTAATGATGTGACCTTGTTAATCAAATAACAACTCTTTGTTCATGGTCTGGAAACATGACCATCTTTGATTAACAAGCTAGTCTAGTAGAGGCATACTAGTGACATCTTGTTTTGTCTATGCATTCACACATGTATCATGTTTCCGGTTAATACAATTCTAGCATGAATGATAAACATTTATCATGAAATAAGGAAATAAATAATAACTTTATTATTGCCTCTAGGGCATATTTCCTTCAGAAACTTGATCTGAAGTTTTATGATCAATATCATTAGCTTCCTCACTAATTGGTGTAGTTGTCACAGGAACCGGTTCTTGTGATGAACTACTTTCCAATAAGGGAGTAGATACAGTTATCTCATCAAGTTCTACTTTCCTCCCACTCACTTCTTTCGAGAGAAATTCCTTCTCTAGAAAGGATCCATTCTTAGCAACGAATGTCTTGCCTTCGGATCTGTGATAGAAGGTGTACCCAATAGTCTCCTTTGGGTATCCTATGAAGACACATTTCTCCGATTTGGGTTCAAGCTTATCTGGTTGAAGTTTCTTCACATAAGCATCGCAACCCCAAACTTTAAGAAACGACAACTTTGGTTTCTTGCCAAACCACAGTTCATAAGGCGTCGTCTCAACGGATTTTGATGGTGCCCTATTTAACATGAATGCGGCCGTCTCTAAAGCATAACCCCAAAATGATAGCGGTAAATCGGTAAGAGACATCATAGATCGCACCATATCAAGTAAAGTACGATTATGACGTTCGGACACACCATTTTGTTGTGGTGTTCCGGGTGGCGTGAGTTGCGAAACTATTCCGCATTGTTTCAAATGTAAACCAAACTCGTAACTCAAATATTCTCCTCCATGATCAGATCGTAGAAACTTTATTTTCTTGTTACGATGATTTTCCACTTCACTCTGAAATTCTTTGAACTTTTCAAATGTTTCAGACTTATGCTTCATTAAGTAGATATACCCATATCTGCTTAAATCATCTGTGAAGGTGAGAAAATAACGATATCCGCCACGAGCTTCAACATTCATCGGACCATATACATCTGTATGTATGATTTCCAACAAATCTGTTGCTCTCTCCATAGTACCGGAGAACGGTGTTTTAGTTATCTTGCCCATGAGGCACGGTTCGCAAGTACCAAGTGATTCATAATCAAGTGATTCCAAGAGTCCATTAGTATGGAGTTTCTTCATGTGCTTTGCACCGATATGACCTAAACGGCAGTGCCACAAATAAGTTGCACTATCATTATCAATTCTGCATCTTTTGGTTTCAACATTATGAATATGTGTATTACTACTATCGAGATTCAATAAAAATAGACCACTCTTCAAGGGTGCATGACCATAAAAGATATTACTCATATAAATAGAACAACCATTATTCTCTGATTTAAATGAATAACCGTCTCGCATCAAACACGATCCAGATATAATGTTCATGCTCAACGCTGGCACCAAATAACAATTATTTAGGTCTAAAACTAATCCCGAAGGTAGATGTAGAGGTAGAGTGCCGACCGCGATCACATCGACTTTGGAACCGTTTCCCACGCGCATCGTCACCTCGTCCTTGGCCAGTGCTCGCTTATTCCGTAGTCCCTGTTTCGAGTTGCAAATATTAGCAACAGAACCAGTATCAAATACCCAGGTGCTACTACGAGCTCTAGTTAGGTACACATCAATAATATGTATATCACATATACCTTTGTTCACTTTGCCATTGTAGGATCGAAGAAGGTGAGAGTGTCTAGAGGGGGGGTGATTAGACTACTCGACAAGATAAAAATTATGCCTTTTGACAAAGACAAGTTTTTGGTAGATTTTGCATAACACACAAGTCAAGTAGCATACTACACATGCAATTCTAGAGTATGGGCAGCGGAAAGTAAATTGCACAAGTAGTAAAGAGAAGTGGAGAAGATCAAACGCAATTTGGAGACACGGAGATTTTTCTCGTGGTTCCGATAGGTGGTGCTATCGTCATTCCACGTTGATGGAGACTTCAACCCACGGAGGGTAACGGCTGCGAGAGTCCACGGAGGGCTCCACCCACGAAGGGTCCACGAAGAAGCAACCTTGTCTATGCCATCATGGCCTACGCCCACGGAGGGCTAGCCTTACTCGGGGTAGATCTTCACGAAGTAGGCGATCTCCTTGCCCTTACAAACTTCTTGGTTCAACTCCACATCTCGACGGAGGCTCCCAAGCGACACCTAACCAATTTAGGAGGCACCACCCTCCAAAAGGTAATAGATGGTGTTGATGATGATGAACTCCTTGCTCTTGTGCTTCAAATGATAATCTCCCCAACACTCAACTCTCCTAACTGATTTGGCTGTGGTGGAAGAAAGGATTGAGTGGAAAGCAACTTGGGAAGGCTAGAGATCAAGCTTCATATGGTGGGAGTGGAGCAACTTGATCTCAACACAAGGGTAGGTAGTTCTCTTCTCAGAAATGTAAGGTAGGAGTGGTAGTACTTTCTGATGGCTCTCTCCACGAATGAAGAGGGGTGGAGGGTATTTATAGCCTCCACACAAAATCCAACCGTTACACACATTTGACCAATCTCGGTCGGACCGAAGTTGACAACTCGGTGAGACCGAAAGTTCAAATCATGTGAGCGTTGGGATTTTCGTGGGACCGAAAATACAAACTCGGTGAGTCCGATTCGTGTAAAGAAAAGAGCTTGCCAATCTCGGTGGGACCGACTTCATCATCTCGGTGACACCGATTTGATGACGAAGGTTCTGAAGCTTGGCAACTCAAGTTTGGTGAGACCGAGTTGTAATCGGAAAATCCGAGATTTCTAGGGTTTGGCTTTGTGGTGAGGTGGTTCATCTCGGTGTGGTGAGTTTGGAATATCGGTGGACCGAGATTACTTATGAGTGTATATGGCGGTGAGAGTTCTTGATAGTTTAGGAGATGTGTCACTAAGCACTTGAGCAAACGGATCATCATCATAACCTCATCCCTTTTAATAGTATTGGCTTTCCTATGGACTCAATGTGATCTTGGATCACTAAACCAACAATGGAGTCTTGAGCTTTTGCCAATGCTTGCCTTAGCATTTTGAGGGTCCACCTCTTGATCCTTTTGCCATGCCAATGTGATTGAATTTCTGAAACATACTTGATAAAAGCATTAGTCCAACCACAAAGTATGTTGTCATTAATTACCAAAACCACCTGGGGAGCAAATGTGCTTTCAATCTCCCCTTTTGGTAATTGATGGCAACACACAAAACAAGACATCAAAGCTTCTTGAAAGAAGGATAGAATTATCACGAAAGCTTTGACAAACATGTAGTACAGGCTCCCCTACAAGTGTGCAAGATTTTCATAAATTATGGTTTTGGACTACCACAAGCACACAGAAGAGAAAAGCAAGATGTGCTACATGCAGCTTGGCTATATGCATCAGAGCAGATGAAAAGAAGTGAGTGATAATGCATATGTGCATGGTGATTTCTTGCAAACAAGTATTCACAAGCAAGTCACCATCATGCACATTCTGCAAAGTGCATATACTTACCTTGAGGTTCCTTGGCATTGTACCTGAAGAAATAAACTTGGGAAAACAAGGTTAGATAACACAAGAGCATTTCTTCAACCAACTGCAAGAACATCAAGAGTACCAAGCCAGGGATGACATGTATAAAGAGTGTCACATATTGAGCACAAGCTTGAATCAGCAAACATGTCTCCTAAAAGTAAAAGATTTTCAATGAACTCTGAGAGATTTTTCTTTCCATAAGATATCAATTGTGAAGGTTCCTCTCCCTTTGAGTTGTCTGATCAAGGGATTTGATGGAAAGAGCAAAATCAAAAGAATGATGCCAAATGTAATATCCAATGTGAAACACGGTAAAGCTTTGATGTGATTCTCTCCCCCTTAAGGTAAGATTGCTCTTCTTCTCCCCCTAAATCTTCTCTTCTCCCCCTAAGTCTTCTCCCCCTTTGACATCAAGTGCCGAAAAGGACAGCAAACTAGGAAGGTCAGGGAAGGTGGAAAGAAATGGGATCCTTAAGAATCACAACAAGGCAATAAGAAACATGCATAGAGTATCATTGAGTGGAGCTGCAGAAGATGATATCCTGGAAGAGATAAATCGGTGACACTGAATTGAGATGGATCGGTGGGTCCGAAAGTCATGGACTTAGGGCAGATCCTTTTCGGTCAGACCGAAGTATTTAAGTCGGTGACGCCGAGTTTAATTCCAAGGAAATACAGAAATTATTCAGCTCACTTTGCAAGGAATGTTTCAAAGGGTTTGCAATGAATTTGTAAATGAATTTCGAGGAATTGATCAGAGCCAAAAGGATATTCACAAAAACAGAAGAATAGAAATGAAAAAAGATTCCTAGATGAAGTTTTTTTTTAAAATGAAAACTCAATGAGAGAACATAAGAGAAAATAGAAAGACTCCAAGACATATGTACTTCATCTAGATAAGGGTCGGCGACAAAGTCACCTATGTTTGAGTATTTTGACTTAGGAGTCAAATGAGAACATTTGATCATAGGTCATACTCATCGTTTAAGCTTAAAATGGGGTTGCCATTTTTCGATTAAGCATTGATGTGTTCACCTCTTATGAAGCTGCTTGTACTCATGTCTTTGAGCAAAGCTCCTTAAAGATGTGAAGAACATACCTTGGGCTTGTTGTTGCTTTGTTCATGTAGGTGAACTTGATGTAGGTGCTCATTGAATGTGAAGTTGGAGCACCATTTCCACTTGTGTAGTTCATCTTCCTACATGAGTTAGGCAAGCAAGGAAATACTCAAGGATATCCAAGATGACAAGAGTGAAATACTAGATGTATAAGGTGTCAAAAAGGATATGTGGAATTTTGTTCCTTGAACTCAACATCCCAAAGGGCTAGATACATGGTCAATGACAAGATTACTCAAGATTTGAGTGTGTGGTAATCTTGTGGAATGTAGATCATCCAAGTACCTGCAAGGAGTTAGATGCAATACAAGGGGGCAAATGTGTCCAAGACATATGATCATCATCATAAGAGAAATATCAAGGATTAGTCAAGTAGGCTCATGCCTTGCATGCATCAATGGAGTTTTCACTCCAAGTTTGAAGCATCAATGATGTTCAACTCACTCCTTAAGCGACAAAACACCTTCTCATCAAGAGGTTTTGTAAAGATATCTGCGAGTTGTTTGTCAGTTCGAACATGCTTAAGATTGATGTCACCCTTGGCAATGTGATCACGAATAAAATGGTGACGAACTTCAATATGTTTCGTTCGAGAGTGTTGCACGGGATTGTGTCCAATCTTAATCGCACTCTCATTGTCACAAAGCAAAGGAACATGTCTCACATGTATCCCATAATCCTTAAGCGTTTGTGTCATCCATAGCAACTGAGCACAACATGAACCAGCAGCAATATATTCTGCTTCGGCAGTGGATAATGATACCGAATTTTGTTTCTTGGAGGACCAAGATACAAGGGATCGACCAAGGAATTGACACGTACCCGAAGTTGACTTTCTATCAACCCTGTCACCGGCATAGTCCGAGTCGGAATAGCCAACAAGGTCGAAAGAGGCCCTCTTAGGATACCAAATGCCAAAGTTTGGTGTGTGTATCAAATATCTCACAATTCTTTTAACAGCTTTAAGATGACATTCTTTAGGGGCTGCTTGATATCGAGCACACATGCATACACTCAACATTATGTCAGGACGAGAAGCACAGAGATATAGTAGAGAACCAATCATAGATCGGTAAACCTTTTGATCAACGGGTTCTCCATCTTTTGTCAAGTCATTATGTCCACTTGTAGGCATGGGGTTCTCATACCTTGCTTTCTTGCATGTTGAACTTCTTGAAGAGATCCTTGGTGTACTTTGTTTGTGAGACAAAGGTACCCTCCTTAGATTGCTTGATTTGCAACCCAAGGAAGAATTTGAGTTCACTCATCATGGACATCTCATACTTCTCTGACATGAGCTTTCCAAACTTCTCGCTAAAATGAGGGTTAGTTGAACCAAAGATAATATCATCAACATATATTTGGCACACAAATAGTTCACCATCAACCCTTTTCGTGAACAGCGTTGAGTCTATTTTTCCAATCTCAAATCCTTTTTCAAGAAGAAAACTAGTCAAGCATTTGTACCAAGCTCTAGGGCTTGTTTAAGGCCATAAAGAGCTTTGTGCAACTTGTAAACATGATTAGGCTTTTTGGGATTCACAAATCCGGGAGGTTGTTTCACAAATACTTCCTCCTCTATTTCACCATTTAGGAAAGCACTTTTAATGTCCATTTGATAGAGAGTAATATCATGGTGGTTGGCATAAGCAAGAAGAATGCGAATGGACTCAAGTCTAGCAACGGGGGCATAGGTCTCACCATAGTCCATACCTTCGACTTGTGTGTAACCTTGAGCTCTGAGGCGAGCCTTGTTGCGGATGACTTGTCCATCTTCATCTTGCTTGTTCCGAAACACCCATTTGGTTCCAATGACATTTTGATCATCCTTGGGCTTCTCTACCAAAGTCCATACATTGTTCCTCTCGAAGTTGTGTAGCTCTTCGTGCATAGCGTTCACCCAATCCGGGTCTTCAAGTGCTTCTTCTACCTTCATAGGTTCAATACTAGAGATAAATGAGTAATGCTCACAAAAGTTAGCTAAGCGAGTTTTAGAGCGAGTAATTCTCCCGGAGTTGATGTCATTGATCATTTGTTCCACGGGATGATTTTTCTTGACTCTTGCTCGAACTCGAGATATCTTTTGTTGAGGTTGTGGCTGAGCTTCCTCATCATCTTCATCTTCCTCTTCTTCTTCTTCATTGTTGTTGGTGTTGCCTTGAGGCGGTGGAGAAGGAGGCTGTGGTGGATCTTTTTGTTGCACATCCTCATCTTGGTGAGTTTCACTTGTGGAGGCCTCCATGTTGCCTTGAGGTTCATCTTGCCGTTAGGTAGGGGGCTCCACATATGTAGATGAGGTACTCTCCTTCACTTCCATGGGACGGATCTTTCCAATAGATAAGTCTTGGATGGCTTCCGATGGGTCCTTGTCTCCTACATCAATAGGCATTTGCTCTACTTGCGAGCCATTAGATTCATCAAACTTCACATCTACCGTCTCTTCAACCTTTTGGGTGAAATTGTTGTAGACACGGTAGGTGTGGGAGTTTGATCCATAACCAAGAAAAAAGCCTTCATGAGTTTTAGGAGCAAATTTAGACCGACGATGCTTATCAAGGATATAGCATTTCGAACCAAAGACACGAAAGTATCCCACTTGGGGTTTGTTACCGGTGAGGAGCTCGTATGATGTCTTGCCGAGAAGCTTATGAAGATAAAGCCTGTTGATAGCATGACAAGCTGTCTCGACGGCTTCCCCCCAAAAGTGCTTCGGTGTCTTGTATTCATCAAGCATCGTTCTCGCCATCTCTATGAGCGTTCGGTTCTTCCTCTCAACAACTCCATTTTGTTGAGGAGTGTACGTAGCCGAGAACTCATGTAGAATCCCTTCCTCATCGAGAAAGAGTCTACATGGGTGTTCTTGAACTCCGTTCCATTGTCCTCCGAACTTTCTTGATCTTCACCTCAAATTGATTTTGGGCCTTTACGCAAAGGTTTTGAAGATTCTCTGAACCTGTGATTTGTCATCAAGGAAAAATACCCACGTAAATCTAGAATAATCATCAACTATAACTAGACCAAAGGAGTTACCACCAAGGCTTTTGTAAGCATTGGGACGAAGAGATCCATATGAAGAAGCTCAAGCGGTCTCCTTGTGGTCATGATGTTCTTCACGGATGACTTCCACCTACTTGTTTTCCTGCGACAAGCACTACAAAGTCTATCTTTGTCAAAGAAAACATCTTTAACACCAAGAATATGATCACCTTTGATTAGCTTGTCTAGGTTACGCATACCAACATGTCCAAGCCTTCTATGCCATAACCAACCTTTAGCGGATTTAGCAATGAAGCAAGTTCTAGGTTGGGCTTTCTTAGTGAAATCAACAATATATAGATCACCTCTACGGATACCGGTAAATGCCATGTTATGATTGTCATGACGAAAGACTTGGCAATCTACTTCGGTGAATAGCACATTGAATCCAAAGTCAGCTAATCTAGACACGGAAAGTAAATTGTATCCAAGTGATTCAACAAGCATGACATTTTGAATAGAGCTATCATGAGATATGGCCACCTTACCAAGGCCAAGTACCTTACCCTTGGAGTTGTCTCCAAAAGTCACATACTTGCGTGGACCATCGTTCTTTGCAAGCTCTCGAAACATGTCTTCATCTCCGGTCATGTGATCGGTGCATCCACTATCAAGAATCCACTCTTTTCCGCCGGATATGTAGTCTCTCAGATTCGCCATAAGATTGAGACTCTTCATGATCTTGTCTAGCTCGGTGTCCGAATCGGAGTAATCATCATCATGCTCATGCTCATCATCATATTGACCCATAGATAGTTCATCATCAACACCTAGGTCAATTTGACAACAACTTGCATTAGTTTTGTCAATGTGACAATAATCATCGGAATGCAATACAAGAGCATTTCTAATTAGAGCATTGATAAGACAAGGATCACCCTTCTTTGTCATGAGATCACGAAGCTCAAAGAAGCATTTATCAAAGTTTGGATCATTGGGGCGCATCATATCAAATTCAATAGTCTTGTATAGAATTTCATCAAGACCTCTCAAAGAGCAGTCCGGATAAAGTTCTTCCAAGAACTTCCACATAGCATAGGCGCACTCAAAGTTTGTGACGAGCTTAAGCAAGTTATCGGGTAACCCTCTAATGATAAGATTTACAGTTCTAAGGTTGCGAAGCAAATCAAGCTCTTCATCCATGGTAGGGTGCAATGGGTCAAATGGAGGTACATATGGGGTTTCAACATATTTGCGCAAGTTATACATCTTAAAGATAATAAGCATTTCAATCCTCCATGAGTTATAGGACACTCCACTAAGAATAGGCACTTTATGGCTAACACTCCCAAACGTAGACACGTCCATCTTCCTCCAATGGTGTGTAAACCAAAGCAATGGAGACCAAAGCTCTGATACCAATTATAGGATCGAAGAAGGTGAGAGTGTCTAGAGGGGGGGTGATTAGACTACTCGACAAGATAAAAATTATGCCTTTTGACAAAGACAAGTTTTTGGTAGATTTTGCATAACACACAAGTCAAGTAGCATACTACACATGCAATTCTAGAGTATGGGCAGCGGAAAGTAAATTGCACAAGTAGTAAAGAGAAGTGGAGAAGATCAAATGCAATTTGGAGACACGGAGATTTTTCTCGTGGTTCCGATAGGTGGTGCTATCGTCATTCCACGTTGATGGAGACTTCAACCCACGGAGGGTAACGGCTGCGAGAGTCCACGGAGGGCTCCACCCACGAAGGGTCCACGAAGAAGCAACCTTGTCTATGCCATCATGGCCTCGCCCACGGAGGGCTAGCCTTACTCGGGGTAGATCTTCACGAAGTAGGCGATCTCCTTGCCCTTACAAACTTCTTGGTTCAACTCCACATCTCGACGGAGGCTCCCAAGCGACACCTAACCAATCTAGGAGGCACCACCCTCCAAAAGGTAATAGATGGTGTTGATGATGATGAACTCCTTGCTCTTGTGCTTCAAATGATAATCTCCCCAACACTCAACTCTCCTCACCGATTTGGCTGTGGTGGAAGAAAGGATTGAGTGGAAAGCAACTTGGGAAGGCTAGAGATCAAGCTTCATATGGTGGGAGTGGAGCAACTTGATCTCAACACAAGGGTAGGTAGTTCTCTTCTCGAAATGTAAGGTAGGAGTGGTAGTATTTTTCGATGGCTCTCTCCACGAATGAAGAGGGGTGGAGGGTATTTATAGCCTCCACACAAAAATGTAACCGTTACACACATTTGACCAATCTCGGTCAGACCGAAGTTGACAACTCGGTGAGACCGAAAGTTCAAATCATGTGAACGTTGGGATTTTCGGTGGGACCGAAAATACAAACTCGGTGAGTCCGATTAGTGTAAAGACAAGAGCTTGCCAATCTCGGTGGGACCGACTTCATCATCTCGGTGACACCGATTTGATGACGAAGATTCTGAAGCTTGGCAACTCAAGTTTGGTGAGACCGAGTTCGAATCGGAAAATCCGAGATTTCTAGGGTTTGGCTTTGTGGCTGAGGTGGTTCATCTCGGTGTGGTGAGTTTGGAATATCGGTGGGACCGAGATTACTTATGAGTGTATATGGCAGTGAGAGTTGCTGATAGTTTAGGAGATGTGTCACTAAGCACTTGAGCAACCAGATCCTCATCATAACCTCATCCCCTTTTAATAGTATTGGCTTTCCTATGGACTCAATGTGATCTTGGATCACTAAACCAACAATGGAGTCTTCAGCTTTTGCCAATGCTTGCCTTAGCATTTTGAGGGGTCCACCTCTTCAGTCCTTTTGCCATGCCAATGTGATTGAATTTCCTGAAACATACTTGATAAAAGCATTAGTCCATCCACAAAATATGTTGTCATTAATTACCAAAACCACCCAGGGAGCAAATGTGCTTTCAGCCATCCTTCTTATCCGCCAAATACTTGGGGAAGTTCCGCTTCCAGTGACCAGTCTGCTTGCAGTAGAAGCACTCAGTTTCAGGCTTAGGTCCAGACTTGGGTTTCTTCTCTTGAGCAGCAACTTGCTTGCTGTTCTTTTTGAAGTTTCCCTTCTTCTTCCCTTTGCCCTTTTTCTTGAAACTAGTGGTCTTGTTGACCATCAACACTTGATGCTCCTTCTTGATTTCTACCTCCGCAGCTTTTAGCATTGCGAAGAGCTCGGGAATAGTCTTGTTCATCCCTTGCATATTATAGTTCATCACAAAGCTCTTGTAGCTTGGTGGCGTGATTGAAAATTCATCAATGGCGCTATCATCCGGAAATTAACTCCCGGTTGAATCAAGTGATTATTATACCCGGACATTTTGAGTATATGCTCACTTGTGAACTATTCTCCTCCATCTTGCAGTTGTATAACTTATTGGAGACTTCATATCTCTCAATCCGGGCATTTGCTTGAAATATTAACTTCAACTCTGGAACATCTCATATGCTCCATGACGTTCAAAACGTCGTTGAAGACCCGGTTCTAACCGTAAAGCATGGCACAATTGAACTATAGAGTAGTCATCAGCTTTGCTCGCCAGACGTTCTTAACGTCGTCGGTTACATCAGCAGCAGGTTCTGGCACCCAGCGGTGCTTCCAAGACGTAACTTTTCTGTGCAGCAATGAGGATAATCCTCAGGTTACAGACCTAGTCCGTGTAATTGCTACCATCATCTTTCAACTTTGCTTTCTCAAGGAACGCATTAAAATTCAACGGAAAAACAACACGAGCCATCTATCTACAAACAAACATAGACAAGCAAAATACTATCAGGTACTAAGTTCATGATAAATTTAAGTTCAATTAATCATATTACTTAAGAACTCCCACTTAGACAGACATCTCTCTAGTCATCTAAGTGATTACGTGATCCAAATCAACTAAACCATAACCGATCATCACGTGAGATGGAGTAGTTTTCAATGGTGAACATCAATGTTGATCATATCTACTATATGATTCACGCTCGACCTTTCGGTCTTCGTGTTCCGAGGCCATATCTGCATATGCTAGGCTCGTCAAGTTTAACCTGAGTATTCTGCGTGTGCAAAACTGGCTTGCACCCGTTGTAGATGAACGTAGAGCTTATCACACCCGATCATCACGTGGTGTCTGGGCACGACGAACTTTGGCAACGGTGCATACTCAGGGAGAACACTTCTTGATAGTTTTTTAGTGAGAGATCATCTTAAAATGCTACCGTCAATCAAAACAAGATAAGATGCATAAAGTATAAACATCACATGCAATCAATATAAGTGATATGATATGGCCATCATCATCTTGTGCTTGTAATCTCCATCTCAAGCACCGTCGTGATCACCATCGTCACCGGCGCGACACCTTGATCTCCATCGTAGCATCGTTGTCGTTTCGCCATCTATTGCTTCTCGACTATCGCTACCGCTTAGTGATAAAGTAAAGCAATTACGATGCGTTGCATTTCATACAATAAGCGACAACCATATGGCTCCTGCCGATTGCCGATAACCGGTTACAAAACATGATCATCTCATACAATAAAATATAGCATCAAGTCTTGGCCATATCACATCACAACATGCCCTGCAAAAACAAGTTAGACTTCCTCTACTTTATTGTTGCAAGTTTTACGTGGCTGCTATGGGCTTAAGCAAGAACCAATCTCACCTACGCATCAAAACCACAACGATAGTTTGTCAAGTTGATGCTGTTTTAACCTTCGCAAGGACCGGGCGTAGCCACATTTGGTTCAACTAAAGTTGGAGAAACTGACACCCGCTAGTCACCTGTGTGCAAAGCACGGCGGTAAAACCAGTCTCGCGTAAGCGTCTGGCGTAATGTCGGTCCGGCCGCTTCATCCAACAATACCGCTGAACCAAAGTATGACATCTTTGGTAAGCAAGTATGACTTATATCGCCCACAACTCACTTGTGTTCTACTCGTGCAAATAACATCAAACCATAAAACCTAGGCTCGGATGCCACTGTTGGGGAACGTAGTAATTTCAAAAAATTTCCTACGCACACGCAAGATCATGGTGATGGTATAGCAATGAGAGGGGAGAGTGTTGTCCACGTACCCTCGTAGACCGTAAGCGGAAGCGTTAGCACAACGCGGTTGATGTAGTCGTACGTCTTCACGATCCGACCGATCTAAGCACCGAACGTACGTAGCCTCCGAGTTCAACACACGTTCAGCCCGATGACGATCTCCGGCCTCCGATCCAGCAAAGCTTCGGAGATGAGTTCCGTCAGCACAACGGCGTGGTGACGATGATGATGTTCTACCGGCGCAGGGCTTCGCCTAAACTCCGCGACGATATGACCGAGGTGGAATATGGTGGAGGGGGCACCGCACACGGCTAAGGAACGATCCGTAGATCAACTTGTGTGTCTATGGGGTGCCCCCTGCCCCCGTATATAAAGGAGCAAGGGGGGAGGCCGGCCGGCCCTTGGGGTGCGCCAAGGAGGGGGGGAGTCCTCCTCCTCATGGGAGTAGGACTCCCCTTTCTTAGTCCAACTAGGAAGGAGGAAGGGGGAAGGAAAGAGGGCCGGGGAGAGGGAGAGGGAAAGAGGGGCCGCACTGATGGATTCATGTACCTAGGGTAGGGTCATAGGCCTGACCTAAACGTCCTACCCAAGGGTACTCGTAGAAGAGATCATCTTCCAGTCGACCAAAGAGGAATCCACTCGACCAGACTGGAAGGACTCGACCATGGAAGACTCACTCGACCATGAAGACTCACTCGACCACCGGAAGGTCAAGACACTCCATCTGCTAGCGGTGTGCTATTGAATAGACTTAATGATAGTTAAGGCACCTTATGAGGGGCGTTACCAGTAACCCCCCTAGCTTAATGTACTTTAATCCCTCCATTATGTGGGCTGGCTGGGGTCTTGGCGCACTCTATATAAGCCACCCCCCTCCACAGGTAGAAGGGTTCAGACTCTTGTAATACTCATACTCATAATCCACTCGACCGCCTCGGGGCTCAGAGGCGAGGGCTGTTACTTCTTAGGGAAGGGCCTGAACTCGTACATCCTTTGTCTCCACAACTGCTCCATAGCTAGGACATCGCCTCTCCTTAACCTACCCCTACTTCTACTGTCAGACTTAGAACCACGACAGTTGGCGCCCACCGTGGGGCAGGTGTTTTAGCGATTTGTGGAGGAGTTGCAGACTTCCAGTACCTTCATCACGATGACTTCGGAGTTTTGAGCGCGGGCACGAGATCCGTCTCGGTGCTCTCACTTTTGTCGCCGACGACTCCGCATGGCTCCAGGAGGCCCCTCTTGGCGTCGGCGCTCCCGTCCATGGGCGACGACTTCGCGCATGTGTTCGCGGCGTTTTGCTGCGGCAACCGTCGACTCCTTATCGGTCGACTCCTTTTGATCGCCAGATCTCCCACCAGCGCAAACGCCTGGTCGGTCGAGACTTCAGCGGTGGGTGAAGCACGCGGTGGCCCGCTAGACAGCCACCGCCCAGGTCGCGACTATCGAGCCCAGCGAATCCCTCTACGGCCTGTTCGACTGTCGGCGGCTCGAGAGAACGCATCGAATGTGATAGCGGTGATCCGCGGCGGAGATTCTCATGGTCGACGGCCCTCGCGATCCTCCCGGTTTCGCCACGGCGGTGGAGAGCCGCCGGAGGCGACCTGTGCATGAACACGAGGAGTACCAGCCGAGACACTCGACTCTCACAGAGAGAAGAGCTTCGTCGTAGGAACATGGATCGTTACATACTCCTATCGCGAGAGACCCACGAGGCTCGTGCCTTGGAGGAAGCACGTTTGGCCAATGTGGCTGAACGCGCTCGCTGGAGAATCTTCAGCGAGCACTTTCGGCGAAGCGTCTTGTGCAACGACTCCTCGAATCCGGTCGGCGTCGGCTTTTCCCACCGACTCGGTATACCGCACACCAATTCAGAATTTAGCAACAACGCAACTCGCGATAGCAGAGTCCATCCAGCCGTCGGTCGGAAGCTGGAAGAGGCTTGCAGCAGATCGAGATTTACTCCGAGCAGCGGTGACCAGAACTCAGCCGTGTCGCGATCGCGCAACAGATTCACGGTCGATCCGTCGCTGTGAACACTTTGTCGATCGGCTCACGGGCCCCAGATCGCCTCCACGGCGGGAAGGGCGCGACAACGGCGTAGAGCAGCTCGGAGACCGAGTCGACCGAGATGATAGGCGTCGAGTGCCCTCTCCCTCGAGGGAAGGGTCATACGCTCCTCGGCGACAAGATGACGAAGACAATTCAATGCAGGCGAAGGATTCCGGTCGACCCGTGGAACCGAGCTTTGATGCACGGTCCATTATTGTGCAAGGTCGGTTGACCGAACGAGAGCCCATCGAGGAGGACCGAGAGGATGCACCCACCAGCGATCGAGTGCATGTCTACGGTCCGAGTGTTTTAGCAGGCTATCGGGGCGCGATGATTCCCCAATTTCAGATTGGCAGCAGGAGTCTGCAAGTTCTTTGGAGAATCTAAGCACGAAACTTGGCTCGAAGATTACCGAGTGGCTGTTCAGATTGGTGGTGGAAATGACGAGGTGGCCATGAAACATTTGCCCCTCATGTTGGAAGGTTCGGCCAGAGCATGGTTGAGTCAATTACCTCACAGCAGCATATATACTTGGGAGGATTTGTCCCGAGTATTCGTCAGGACTTTTGAAGGAACTTGCAAGCGACCAGCTGGTTTGTGAGCTGCAAGTTTGTGTGCGTAAGACCAATGAAACTCTCCGAGAGTACATTCAGAGGTGGATTACCCTGCACAATACCGTGGAAAATGTGTCAGACCATCAGGCGGTTTGCGCCTTCAAGGACGGGGTCAAAAACAGAGAATTGAGTCTGAAGTTCGGTCGAACCGGAGACATGACCTTGAGTCGAATGATGGAGATTGCTAGCAAATCATGTGGCGAGGAAGAAGACCGACTCAAGCGGCAAGTACAAGCGAGTCGATCGGAGAAGGGTAATTCGATCGGAAGCAAAAGCGCAAAGCCGAGCCAGCAGCTCTGGAGAGGCCCCGCGTCACTCAAGGGAAGTTCAAGGGGAAACCCAAAGGATCACGGAATCGAAGAAAGTAAAAGATAAAGAAGGAAATGGCGTGTTGGATATGCCATGCCATATTCACACGAAGAAAGATGAAGAGGGCAACATTATTTACCCAAAGCACACCACACGCCGATGTCGACTCTGATCCAGCGGTTTGGGGCAAACAGTCTAAGGACAAGGAGAAGGAGCGAACAAGGCGGAGATAAAGAGGACGGTGAGGAGGAATACCGCATGTCAACTCCACTCGATGATCTTCGCAGATGTGGAAAGCAAAAGTCGATCGAAAGTCATCAATCGAGAGGTGAATATGGTTGCCCAGTTAAGCCAAGTTATGTGAAATGGTCCCAGACACCCATCACATTCGACCGGTCGATCACCCGACTCACATTGCCACCGGGCGGCAAGCGCTGGTGGTCGACCCGGTTGTCGAAGGCACTCGGTCGACAAAAGTGTTGATGGATGGCGGTAGTGGGCTGAATTTGCTGTATGCGGATACATTGAAAGGGATGGGCATTCCGATGTCGATTGGCGCCTTGACAATATGAGTTTCCACGGAGTCATACCGGGAAGAAGGCCAACTCACTCGCCAAATAGCCCTTGGCGTGGTTTTGGTGATTCCAAGCACTTCCGCAAAGAAAAGTTGACCTTTGAGGTTGTAGATTTTCAGAGTGCATATCATGCCATTTTGGGAGGCCGCCTATGCACGATTCATGGCTCGACCATGCTACGTGTACCTCAAACTGAAAATGCCAGGACCCAAAGGAGTGATCACTGTCACCGGCGATAGGAAGAAGGCAGAAGAGTGCTTCCAGAAGGGCTCAAAGATTGCCGACTCCCAAGTGTCAGCGGTCGAATTCGAAGAGTATATGCAAAACGCAGATCCGAGTGATTTGCTAAAGACTAAGAGGCCAGCCACAGAATCTGCATTCAAGTCATCTGGTGAGACGAAGCCCGTTCATATTCATCCGAGTGACCCCGATGCAGCTCCGACTCACATATCCGCAACACTCGACTCGAAATAGGAAGAAGCGCTCATCCAGTTCCTCCGTGAGAAGTGGGACATTTTTGCATGGAAGCCAGCTGACATGCCAGGTGTTCGAGGCTGGCTGAGCATCGCCTTCGAGTCGACAAATCAGCGAAACCAGTGAAAGAGCATCTTCGGCGGTCCGCCGTCCAGAAGAGAAAGGCTATTGGAGAAGAAGTGGCTCGACTGTTGACAGCAGGATTTATCCGAGAGATTTACCACTCGAGTGGCTCGCCAATGTTGTCATGGTCCCCAAGAAGGATAACTCCCTCCGCATGTGCATTGATTTTAAGCACATTAATCGGGCCTGCCCGAAGGATCATTTTCCTCTCCCCCGCATCGACCAAATTGTTGACTCGACCGCGGGGTGTGAGAGATTGTCTTTTTTGGACGCATATTCCGGGTATCATCAGATCCGCCTGTATGGACCCGGCGAAATAAAACAGCTTTCATCACTCCATTCGGTGCTTACGCTATATCACCATGCCATTCGGCCTCAAGAATGCGGAGCCACATTTATGCGAATGATTGAAGTGTCTTCTCACTCGGATCGGTCGGAATGTGGAAGCGTATATGGATGATATCGTCGTTAAGTCGCGAAAGGGTTCCGACCTGCTCGCTGACCTCGCGAAACATTTGCCAACCTCCGACGATGCGATATCAAGCTCAATCCGTCAAAGTGCACATTCGGGGTTCTGGTGGAAAACTACTCGGTTTTCGTTTCGAGCGAGGAATCGGCGCTAACCCGCAGAAGATCGGCACTATTCTCCGAATGAAAGCATACATGCGAGTGCACGATGTCGAAGCTTCTTGGATGCTTGGCGCTTTAAGTCGATTCATCTCACGACTCGGTGAAAAGGCATTGCCTCTTTACCGGTGATGAAGAAGGCCGACAAGTTCGAGTGGACTCGGAAGTCGATGCAGCGTTTGCCGAGCTAAAAGCTCGCTCTCCACCCAGCCGGTGCTTGCTGCTCCGGTCGACAAAGAGCCTCTGTTGCTTTACATTGCAGCCTTTGGACAAGTTGTCGGCTCTGTGCTTACGGTCGAGCGGGAAGAGGAAGGAAAGGCCTTCAAAGTTCAACGCCCGGTGTATTATTTATCTGAAGTTTTGACTCCATCCAAGCAGAGATACCCTCATTATCAGAAGCTTGTGTATGGCATATACATGACCACGAAGAAGGTTGCTCACTATTTCTCTGATCACTCTGTCACAGTCGTCAGCGACGCTCCTTTATCAGAGATCTTACATAACAGAGACGCAACCGGTCGAGTGGCAAAGTGGGCGATTGAACTTCTTCCCCTTGATATCAAATTCGAGGCAAAGAAAGCCATTAAGTCGAGCTATAGCAGATTTCCTTGCGAGTGGATCGAACAACAAACAACCGGTGAAGTTCACTCGGAGCATTGGACCATGTTCTTTGCGGCTCCAAGATCTGAATGGTTACAGTCTTTGGGTTGTTCTGGTTTCCCCAGAGGAGATAAGCTTAAGTATGTGCTCCAGATTCACTTTGATTCCTCCAACAATGAGGCGAATCTGAGGCCCTCTTATATGGATTGCGCATGGCCATCTCACTTTCGGCGTCCGTCGCTTTGATGGTTTATGGCGACTCAGATTTAGTAGTCAATCAAGTGATGAAGGAGTGGGGCGTGAGAAGCCCGGCTATGACCGGATATTGCAATCAGATGAGGAAGCTGGAAAAGAAGTTTGAGGGTTGGAACTCCATCACATCCCCGATTGAAAAATCAGGCTGCAGATGACTGGCGAAGATAGGGTCCAAGAGGGAAGCCATTCCGAGTGGCGTGTTTTTGGAACATATACACATTCCGTCAGTCAAGGAAGATCCTTACACAGAGGAAGCCCCACAACCCAAGAGTGCCACAGACTCGACTGAAGTTGAGGTCCCTGCAGTGGTCGACTTGGTCATGGAGGTTTTGGTAGTCACTCCCGATTGGACAATTCCATACATTGCGTACATTCTGAGAAAAGAGCTCCCAGAGGATGAGGAAGAGGCTCGACAGATCGTCCGTCGATCCAAAGCCTTTACTGTTATCAATGGACAGTTATATAGGGAAAGCCCAACGGGAGTCGGACAAAAATGCATAACGCCAGAAGAAGGCCGAGTCATTCTCAATGATATCCACTCGGGGACCTGTGGTCACCATGCGTCCTCTCGGACCATTGTGGCCAAAGCATACCGAGCAGGATTTTACTGGCCAAGAGCAAATGAGATGGCGAAAGAAATAGTGGATAAGTGCGAAGGATGTCAGTTCTACTCTAATATGTCACACAAGCCCGCGTCAGCCTTGAAGACCATTCCGCTCGTCTGGCCTTTTGCAGTATGGGGGTTGGACATGATCGGTCCCTTGCGGACGGGTCGGAGTGGCTTCACGCATGTACTGGTAGCAGTCGACAAGTTCACCAAGTGGATTGAGGCTAAGCCGATCAAAAAACTTGACGCTGGTACTGCTGTTTCCTTCATCAGAAAGTTGACGTTCAGATATGGAGTCCCGCACAGTATTATCACAGACAATGGGTCGAATTTTGACTCGGAAGAATTCAAGGGTTTCTGCAACTCCCAAGGCATACGAGTCGACTACGCTTGATTGCCCATCCACGATCGAATGGGCCAGCGAGCGAGCCAATGGATTGATCCTCAAAGTGCAAGCCCGTTTGATCACGAGATCTCAAGCATGCGGCTGGTGCTTGGGTCGACGAACTTCCTTCGGTGCTTTGGGGTCTGCGGACCACGCCTAATCGGTCGATGGTAGAACTCCTTTTTCTGGTCTATGGGGCGAAGCAATTTTACAGTGATCTCCTTCACAATGCTCCACGAATTGAACTCTATAATGAAGCGAAGCTGAGCAAGCGCGTCGGGATCAATCGACCTCTGGAAGAGGAAAGGAAATGGCTCGATCCGCTCGACCATTTACCAGCAAGACTTGCGCCGCCTGTACGCCAGAAATGTGAGAGGTCGAGCCTTCGGGAAGGGATCTGGTCCCGGGTAGATCAGCAGAAGCAACATAAGCTTGCTCCCTCCTGGGAAGGTCCTTTCATCGTCACAAAGGTTCTCCACAATGGGGCATATCGTCTCTACAATGTCGAACACGATATCGATGAGCCCCGAGCTTGGAATGCGGATCTGCTCCGCCCGTTTTACACTTAAAGTTTTTCACTCGGAAGAATTGTAATAAAGCACTCTTGTAGCGTTGTGAAGCAATAGTGTCATAATTCCTTCATAATTTTTGTCACTTTTTACTTTGAGTCAAGTACAATTTTCACCTCCCCCAGTGGGTGGCTTAGTCGCGAATCCGTCCGCCTAAGTTATTAAAATCCTACCGAGTGGTAAGCGGACTTCCACTCGGAGGCTTAGCTGCAGCTCGATGCTCGCCTAAGTGTTTTACAAATCCCACCGAGTGGTAAGCGGACTTCCACTCGGGGCTTAGCTGCAGCCAGTGCTCGCCTAAGTGTTTTACAAATCCTACCGAGTGGTAAGCGGACTTCCACTCGGGGCTTAGCTGCAGCCCAGTGCTCGCCTAAGTTATTAAAAATCCTACCGAGTGGTAAGCCGACTTTCACTCGGAGGCTTAGCTGCAGTCCAAGGACTGCGCCTAAGTATGAAGTATATTACAAGGAAAGCGAGGTGCAGGCCATTGCGACCCTCTTCTCCGAGCTTGACACAAATACAGCGTGTCATTGCGACCCTCTTCTCCGAGCTTGACACAAATACAGCGTGTCATTGCGAAATCCTACCGAGTGGAGAGCAAACCTCCCACTCGGGGCTTAGCTGCACCAGTGCTCGCCTAAGATAAAAGAAATCCCTAGGGTGGAGAGCAAACCTCCCACTCGGGGCTTAGCTGCAGCCCAGTGCTCGCCTAAGATAAAAGAAATCCTACCGAGTGGAGAGCAAACCTCCCACTCGAGGGCTTAGCTGCAGCCCAGTGCTCGCCTAAGATAAAAGAAATCCCACCGAGTGGAGAGCAAACCTCCCACTCGGGGGCTTAGCTGCAGCCCAGTGCTCGCCTAAGATAAAAGAAATCCTACCGAGTGGAGAGCAAACCTCCCACTCGGAGGCTTAGCTGCAGCCAGTGCTCGCCTAAGATAAAGAAATCCTACCGAGTGGAAGCAAAACTCCCACTCGGGGCTTAGCTGCAGCCCAGCTCGCCTAAGTTATTTAAATCCTACCGAGTGATAAGCCATGCTTTCACTCGGAGGCTTAGCTGCAGCTCGTGCTCGCCTAAGGAATAAGTCATTGCAGTCGACATCCGCTCTTGACCTGCAAAAAGCGATTCAAGCCAAGAGCAATCATACCCAAACATTCAATCCAAATTTAGGTCGATACCTAAAATAACCGAGAGTGCTCAGGCACCAAGCCTGTTAAGGTTTTATCGGTTACAACTCCACTCGGCATACCGAGGCAAATTTAAGGTCAAATAAAGTCTTTTACCCCTCCTGCGGAGGGCTGGATGGAGCAACGAACTCGTCAAGATCGATCCCGTCAGCAATTCTCGTGGCAGCAGCGATGAAAGTCTCCATGAAAGTCCACGAAGTCATGCTTTTTGTGTTGGCCACTCGGAGAGCCGCCAACTTATCTTCTCGAGCTTCCTTGCAATGGACTCGCGCCAGACACAAGGCAACGTCCGCACCACACCGAGCCGAAGATTTCTTCCATTCTTGCACTCGGTCAGGGACGGCGTTCAGTCGAGCCATCAATGACTCAAGGTCATTTTGGAATGTCTCTTCGGGCCAGAGTGTCGAGTCGATACGGGATGTAGCCACCTTCAGTCTTGCGAGATAATCCACAACAGCAGCAACGCGGGACTCCAGTCGGAAGACACTCATGGCAGTTTCATCGTTCACCGGGAATTGAGTGGATCAAGGTTCGCTCTCGGTGGCTGGTCTCTTCCTCAAAGTTGCGGCAGAACTCTGCAAAAACAAAACTACGAGTCAGGAAAACAGTCAAATGAAAACATAACAGTCGAGGAGATTGGTCGAGTGGAAAAAGTTACCTTCGAGCTGGAGAAACAGTTTCTTAGCAAGGCCGCCCAAGAAGCTTTCCATCTCGTTCTTCTTCCCAGCCAGTTGGAGGATCTTCTCGGTCAGATTTTTCTTGTCAGCTTTCATCCGTTCAGCATCCTTGCCGGCAGCGGCCAGAGCAACCTTCAGATCGGCGTTCTCTTGTTCAAGCTTGGCAACGGAGGCCAGTTTTTCATCAGCAAGTTTGATCTTCTCGGACAACTCGAGCTCCTTCTTCCTTTGAGCCTCCTTCACCTTGCCTGTAAATCACAGCAAAGTCAAGCTTGAAACAAGTGGGAGGAAGACAGAGTCGTCGAAATCTCACCAAACATACCTTTGGTCTCCTCCTTCGCCTTCATCAGGTTCTCTTGCACCAGCTTCAAGTCCAACTCCAGCTGAATATGTTTCTGCTCCAATTCGGTGTAGCGTGCCGCAAGATCACAAGATTTCTGCGAAGAGTCGATTGCGAAAATATCAGAGATAATCCACTTCCGAGTGAATCAAGAAAAATGATGCGTTTCTAAGACTACGGTCGAATGCAAGCATTCAACCGTAGTCTCGGGGACTACACCGGTGGGTGCACTCAGCGTGCCCCACTGGTCTTATTCAAGACATAGTCGACCGATCGACCGATGAAAAAAGCGAGACGTGGTCGACCAGTTCCATTCTTAGTAAGCCTAAAGCGAGTCGACGGTCGACCAACAAAAAAAAAAAATGTGTCGATCGATCGACAGAAATCCTTCAGATTGTAATCAAGCGCGGTGATCGATCACAGCCTCGGGGACTACACCGGTGGGTGCACTCAGCGTGCCCCACTGGTCTCGGCTACATTCGTTTCATTGAGTAATGATCAAAATTTACTTATGAAGCCTAAACCCGACTGCCAGCAGTCGACCTTAGCCTTGGGGACTACACCCAGCGGGTGCACTCAGCGTGCCCCCGCCAACACGGAGTTGTTATCGACACACCCAGTGGGTGATTGCTATTGCTATAAATTTCAGAAAGAAAAGTTTCGATAGCATATCCTAACAGAACAGGTGGTGGTCGATCGACTGAACATTGCTCACGAAGGCGAGCTGGCATCGTAAGCTGCTTGGCTCGCATCGGCGATCTTCACTGCTCCATCATGATCCCTGCTTGACGGATCGCCTCCTTAGCAGCATCGCCTTGGTCCTCCGGGGCGTGGTGCGTGGTGAAGATCGAAGGTTGTCCAGCACTTTCGGCGAAGTGGGTCGAGCACTGGTCGCCGCACCGCCAAGGTCACGGTATGTCGAGTGCCGCCCTCCTTCCGTCATGATGGTCTCGGTGCCGTTGCTCCTTGGGTTTCTCTGCCGGCGGTTGCCTTCCTGCTCCTCCTAACCTTGGTGGCTCCTCATCCTCATCATCGTCATCAGGAGAGTGATGATGTTATCGGTGGAGCTTCAAGAAAAAGTTGAGATTAGGAATCTTGAGTCGATCGACCGAGAACAGGAATTAAGGATATAATACCAAGATTTGAGGTGGCAGCGTCCTCCATCTCATGGTCATCAACTTTAGCGAGGTTTGAAGTCGCATTTGAAACTCCAAAGAGTCATCGACCAATTCATATATCAATCGAGGCAAAATTTGTTTGAAGCAAGAAGACTTAAGCAATGTGTTTACCACGAGATGGTGGGGATGGACACCTTCATTTTTGGCAAAGGCTTGGTCGTCCTCGCGGAACTACCTTCGGTTGCTTGGCGCCTTCTCGGTCGGCACGGAGAAGCGGTCAGGCGTTTGGTCGATCTGCGAGGCGATCGCGACCCCTTACCGCGTTCAGCCGAAGGGTCATGCACAAGCTTTGACCGCCTTTCAAGCGCGGTGGTGCGACTTCCTCCTCTTCATCCTCGTCGTCCTCGTCGTCCTCGTCATCGTCATCGTCGTTGTAAATGCGTCTCTGCGTCATCTGAATTCCACTCTTCTGGCTCTCACCTCCACTTGGCTTCCCTTCCTCGGCCGGAACACGGGCGCCGTTGGGCATTGAGTACAGCTCTGTGAGGGCACGGAGATATCAAAGCGAGTTGATCGACCAAATTACGAAGCACACTCGACGGACATACAGCGAGAAAGCAGAACAAGTGTACCTTATCCGAACGCTGTCACGATCAGCGGAGAAATCCTCCGGGATCGCGAGATTGTCCTTGTTTCGATGATTGAAGCCATCCATCTTTCCACTCGGCATCGTCGACCGCCTCCGGGTGGGCCGAGTCTCGTCTTGATGCCTTGATACAACCACATCTGATGACTCCGGGCCCGAAGGGGCTGGATTCGCCTCGAAGAAAAACCTCCAGGAGGTCCATACCAGTCACTCCGTCCCTAACCAACTGCACCACTCGGTCCATCAGCATCTTCACTTCAGCCCTCTCTTCGGGAACAACTTTCAGGGAGGAGGGTTTATTCACTCGACTCATGGTAAACTCACGGGAGGCGGTCATTTGTCGAGCGTCGTCTCGTTCCGGCAATAGAACCAGGTCGACTGCCAACCTCTGACCGACTCGGGAAAATGCATAGCTGGAAAAGTGCTTTTGCTCCTCAACTGGACTCCTAAACCACCACACATTTGGACTACTTGGGTCCTCTCGTCTCCAGGGCTTGCCTTCTTCACAGTCTGAGAGCGACATGTGAAGATGTACTTGAACAAACCCCAGTGCGGTCGACAACCCAAGAAGTTTTCGCACATAGACACAAACGCGGCAAGGTATACGATGGAGTTTGGAGTGAAATGATGGAGCTGGGCTCCGAAGAAATTCAGAAAACCCCGAAAGAAGACACTCGGCGGCAATGAAAAACCTCGGTCGATGTGGGTGGCCAAAAGCGCACTCACCCTCTTACTGGTTGGGGCTGCCACTCTCGGCGGGAAGTCTTGCAGCGCCGTGGGGAATCAATCCGTCGTTGGCCATGTCGAGAGATCCTTCTCCTTAATGGTCGATGGATCGATCTCCTGGACCCAGCCTTTCGGCGAGTTAGATCTCGATGAGGAACCGCGCGACGGTGGATCTCCCCTTCGCCTTCTCGCCGCCGGCGCCTTCTCCGCCACCGGCGCCTTCTTCGCGCTCCAGCATCGTCGTCTTCTCTTTGCCCATAGACGCCGGCGAATGCGCAAGGAGGAGGATGACAAGAGAGCAGCAACAGCGGTGGGGAGCGAGACGGAGAAGAGCGGGGAGGAAGAACAAGGTCTCGTGCATGAGCCTCGGGACTTACTCTTATAGCATCCTTCCGAGTGGATGACGGTGGACCCAAAGCAATCAATCATATCGAACAGCCGCCAAGGCGCGTCGTGGCGGAGAAAGCGGCGCGAAAATCGAGGCGCCCCTGTTACGTCCCATCCAAGCGCCGCAGTCTGTTCCGTTTCGCGCGCTCCCCCAAATTTCGTATCCCGCGAGATCCGCAGATGACAGATCAGTCTGTCGAACGCGAGATCTCCTGCGATCTGTTACTCAGGTGTAGCGAAAGAAGTCACTCGACTAAAGAACAAGAATGGATCAAGTCGACTGAAGGAAAGTTTCTTGTTATCAACAAAGAAGATCTTGATCCGAAACGACACGTTGCCAGAATGCAAAAGCAGTCAGAAACAACTTCAACTCCTCCTTCACTCAAGCCTCAATCCATTCGGGGGCTAATGATGGATTCATGTACCTAGGGTAGGGTCATAGGCCTGACCTAAACGTCCTACCCAAGGGTACTCGTAGAAGAGATCATCTTCGATCGACCAAAGAGAATCCACTCGACCCGGTGGAAGGACTCGACCATGGAAGACTCACTCGACCATGAAGACTCACTCGACCACCGAAGGTGGAAGACACTCCATCTGCATAGCGGTGTGCTATTGAATAGACTTAATGATAGTTAAGGCACCTTATGAGGGGCGTTACCAGTAACCCCCCTAGCTTAATGTACTTTAATCCCTCCATTATGTGGGCTGGCTGGGGTCTTGGCGCACTCTATATAAGCCACCCCCCTCCACAGGTAGAAGGGTTCAGACTCTTGTAATACTCATACTCATAATCCACTCGACCGCCTCAGGGCTCCGAGACGTAGGGCTGTTACTTCTTCCGGGAAGGGCCTGAACTCGTACATCCTTTGTCTCCACAACTGCTCCATAGCTAGGACATCGCCTCTCCTTAACCTACCCCTACTTCTACTGTCAGACTTAGAACCACGACACGCACCCTCCTCCCCTAGTCCAATTCAGACTCCCCTTGGGAGGGGGGCGCCACCTCCTGGGCTGCTGCCCTCTCTCTCCCCTCGGGCCCACTAAGGCCCAATACTTCCCGGGGTTCGGTAACCCCTCGGCACTCCGTTTTCTCGAAATCACCGGAACACTTCGGTGTCCGAATATAGTCGTCCAATATATCAATCTTTATGTCTCGACCATTTCGAGACTCCTAGTCATGTCCGTGATCACATCCGGGACTCGAACAAACGGTACATCAAAACTTATAAACTCATAATAAAACTGTCATCGTAACGTTAAGCGTGCGGACCCTACGGGTTCGAGAACTATGTAGACATGACCTAGTATCATTCTCGGTCAATAACCAATAGCGGGACCTGGATGCCCATATTGGTTCCTACATATTCTACGAAGATCTGTGTCGGTCAAACCGCATAACAACATACGTTGTTCCTTTGTCATCGGTATGTTACTTGCCCGAGATTTGATCGTCGGTATCCAATACCTAGTTCAATCTTGTTACCGGCAAGTCTCTTTACTCGTTACGTAATGCATCATTCCGTAACTAACTCATTAGCTACATTGCTTGCAAGGCTTATAGTGATGTGCATTACCGAGAGGGCCCAGAGATACCTCTCCGACAATCGGAGTGACAAAACCTAATCTTCAAATACGCCAACTCAACATGTACCTTCGGAGACACTTGCAGTACTCCTTTATAATCACCCAGTTACATTGTGACATTTGGTAGTACCCAAAGTGTTCCTCCGGTAAACGGGAGTTGCATAATTCTCATAGTTACAGGAACATGTATAAGTCATGAAGAAAGCAATAGCAGTATACTAAACAATCAAGTGCTAGGCTAACGGAATGGGTCATGTCAATCACATCATTCTTCTAATGATGTGATCCCACTAATCAAATGACAACACATGTCTATGGTTAGGAAACATAACAATCTTTGATTAATGAGCTAGTCAAGTAGAGGCATACTAGTGACTATAATTTTGTCTATGTATTCACACATGTAGCATGTTTCCGGTTTAATACCATTCTAGCATGAATAATAAACATTTATCATGATATGAGGAAATAAATAATAACTTTATTATTGCCTCTAGGGCATATTTCCTTCAGTTTGCTTGTGTGTTGGATTGGTTGCTTGTCACGATGACTCAAGATAATACTAAATTGTGTGACTTTGCCAATACCAACAACAATGATTTTCTTAGCACTCTGATTTCTCCTCTTACCGATGCTGAATCTTGTGAAATTAATGCTGCTTTGTTGAATCTTGTCATGAAAAATCAATTCGCCGGCCTTCCTAGTGAAGATGCCGCTACCCATCTAAATAGCTTTGTTGATTTGTGTGATATGCAAAAGAAGAAAGATGTGGACAATGATATTGTTAAGTTGAAGCTATTTCCTTTTTCGCTTAGAGATCATGCTAAAACTTGGTTTTTGTCTTTGCCTAAAAATAGTATCGATTCATGGAATAAGTGCAAAGATGCTTTTATCTCTAAGTATTTTCCTCCGCTAAGATCATCTCTCTTAGAAATGATATTATGAATTTTAAACAACTTGATCATGAACATGTTGCACAAGCTTGGGAGAGGATGAAATTAATGATCGTAATTGCCCTACACATGGTTTGAACTTATGGATGATTATACAAAATTTTATGCAGATTGAATTTTGCTTCTAGAAATCTTTTAGATTCGGCCGTGAGAGGCACTTTTATGGAAATCACTTTAGGAGAAGCTACTAAACTCCTAGATAATGTTATGGTTAATTATTCTCAATGGCACACTGAAAGATCTACTAGTAAAAAGGTGCATGCAACTAAAGAGATTAATGTTTTGAGTGGAAAGATGGATGAACTTATGAAATTGTTTGCTAATAAGAGAGTTTCATCTGATCCCAATGATATGCCTTTGTCTACTTTGATTGAGAATAATAATGAATCTATGGATGTGAATTTTGTCGGTAGGAACAATTTTTGTAACAACGCTTATAGAGGAAACTTTAATCCTAGGCCGTATCCTAGTAATTCCTCTAATAATTATGGTAATTCCTACAACAACTCTTATGGAAATTTTAATAAGACGCCCTCTGATTTTGAGACTACTGTTAAAGAATTTATGATTTCTCAAAAGAATTCCAATGCTTTGCATGAAGAAAAATTGCCTAAGATTGATGAATCGGCTAGGAACGTGGATATAATTTCTGTTGATGTTGATTCTTTGAAACTTAGATCTATTCCACCTAAGCATGATATCAATGAGTCTCTCAAAGCCATGAGAATTTCCATTGATGAGTGCAAAGAAAGAACCGCTAGGATGCGTGCTAAGAAAGATTGTTTTGTAAAAGTGTGTTCTTCTAGTTTTCATGATAATAAGGATGAAGATCTAAAAGTGATTGATGTGTCTCCTATTAAATCTTTGTTTTGCAATATGAATCTTGATAATGATGGGACTGTAGATGAGTCAACTTTAGTTAAAAGGCTTCCCAGTGATTCAGAGTTTTTAGATCTTGATGTAAAAATTGGTAAAAGTGGGATTGAAGAGGTCAAAACTTTACATAGCAATGAACCCACTATTTTGGATTTCAAGGAATTTAATTATGATAATTTCTCTTTAATAGATTGTATTTCCTTGTTGCAATCCGTGCTAAATTCTCCACATGCTTATAGTCAAAATAAGGCTTTTACCAAACATATCGTTGATGCTTTAATGCAATCTTATGAAGAAAAGCTTGAGTTGGAAGTTTCTATCCCTAGAAAAATTTATGATGAGTGGGAACCTACTATTAAAATTAAAATTAAAGATCATGAATGCTATGCTTTGTGTGATTTGGGTGCTAGTGTTTCCACGATTCGAAAAACTTTGTGTGATATGTTAGGTTTCCGTGAATTTGATGATTGCTCTTTAAACTTGCACCTTGCGGATTCCACCATTAAGAAACCTATGGGAAGAATTAATGATGTTCTTATTGTTGCAAATAGGAATTATGTGCCCGTAGATTTCATTGTTCTTGATATAGATTGCAGTCCTTCATGTCCTATTATTCTTAGTAGACCTTTCCTTAGAACGATTGGTGCAATTATTGATATGAAAGAAGGGAATATTAGATTCCAATTTCCGTTAAGGAAAGGCATGGAACACTTTACTAAAAAGAAAATTAAATTACCTTATGAATCTATTATGAGAGCTACTTATGGATTGCATGCCAAAGATGATAATACCTAGATCTATCGTTGCATTTATGCCTTGCTAGGGGCATTAAACGATAGCGCTTGTTGGGAGGCAACCAATTTTTTTTGTTTCTTGCTTTTTGGTTCTGTTTAGTGATAAATAATTAATCTAGACTCTTGTTATATGTGTTTTCTCGTTTAATTTAGTGTTTGTGCCAAGTAGAACCTTTGGGAAGACTTGGTGAAGTCTTTTTGATCTTGCTGTAAAAAACAGAAACTTTAGCGCTCACGAGATTAGCTAATTTTTTTTACTGGAGAGTGATATTTAGTTGATTATTTTTGCAGATGATTAATAGATAAATTACTCACGTCCATAAATTTATTTTAGAAATTTTGGAATCTGATATCGTTTGATCTGATTACTACAGACATTACTGCTTTTGACAGATTCTGTTTTTAGTGTGTTGTTTGCTTATTTTGATGAATCTATGGCTAGTATCGGAGGTTATGAACCATAGAAGTTGGAATACAGTAGGTTTAACACCAATATAAATAAAGAATGAGTTAATTACAGTACCTTGAAGTGGTGTTTTGTTTTCTTTCGCTAACGAAGCTCATAAGATTTCTGCTAAGTTTTGTGTTGTGAAGTTTTCAAGTTTTGGGTAAAGATTTGTTGGATTATGGAACAAGGAGTGGCAAGAGCCGAAGCTTGGGGATGCCCAAGGCACCCCAAGGTAAAATCCAAGGACAACCAAAAAGCCTAAGCTTGGGGATTCCCCGGAAGGCATCCCCTCTTTTGTCTTCGTCCATCGGTAACTTTACTTGGAGCTATATTTTTATTCACCACATGATATTGAAGGAAATATGCCCTAGAGGCAATAATAAAGTTATTATTTATTTCCTCATATCATGATAAATTTTATTATTCATGCTAGAACTGTATTGCAGGAAACATGATACATGTGTGAATACATAGACAAACATAACGTCACTAGTATGCCTCTACTTGACTAGCTCATTAATCAAAGATGGTTATGTTTCCTAACCATAGACATGTGTTGTCATTTGATTAACGGATCACATCATTAGGAGAATGATGTGATTGACATGACCCATTCCGTTAGCCTAGCACTTGATCGTTTAGTATGTTGCTATTGCTTTCTTCATGACTTATACAAAGTTCCTACAACTATGAGATTATGCAACTCCGTTTACGGAGGAACACTTTGTGTGCTACCAAGCGTCAGCGAATCTGGGCGATTATAAAGGAGCTCTAAAGGTGTCTCGAAAGTACATGTTAAGTTGGCGTATTTGAGATTAGGTTTTGTCACTCCGATTGTCGGAGAGGTATCTCCGCCCTCTCGGTAATGCACATCACTATAAGCCTTGCAAGCAATGTAGCTAATGAGTTAGTTACAGAATGATGCATAAGAGACTTGCCGGTAACGAGATTGAACTAGGTATTGGATACCGACGATCGAATCTTGGGCAAGTAACATACCGATGACAAAGGGAACAACGTATGTTGTTATGCGGTTTGACCGATAAAGATCTTCATAGAATATGTAGGAGCCAATATGAGCATCCAGGTTCCGCTATCGGTTATTGACCGGGAACAGTTCTAGGTCGTGTCTACATAGTTCTCGAGCCCGTAGGGTCCGCACGCTTAACGTTACGATGACAGTTTTATTATGAGTTTATAAGTTTTGATGTACCGAAGGTTGTTCAGAGTCCCGGATGTGATCACGGACATGACGAGGAGTCTCGAAATGGTCGAGACATAAAGATTGATATATTTGAAGCCTATATTTGGATATCGGAAACATTCCGGGTGAAATCGGGATTTTACCGGAGTACCGGGGGTTACCGGAACCCCCCGGGGGTTAATGGGCCTACATGGGCCATGAGGGAGAAGAGGAGGGCCGGCCCGGGCAGGCCGCATGCCCCCTCCCCCCTAGTCCGAATAGGACAAGGAAAGGGGGGCGGCACCCCCCTTTCCTCTTTCCCCTCCCCCCTTTCCTTCTCCACCAAGGCAAGAGGAGGGAGTCCTACTCCCGGTGGGAGTAGGACTCCTCCAGGCGCACCCCTAGGGGGCCGGCCGCACCTCCCCCTCCCTCCTCTATATACGGGGCAGGGGGCACCTCTAAACACACAAGTTGATCATCGTGATCATTCACTAAAGAAATATGTCAACTTATGACCTTCTGTCAGTGACCCTAGAAGAATTGGTCATAGATTTATGACCATTTGAGACTAATTGGTCAAAAGCTGTTCGAGGGGCTCCAAACCCTAAACCATTGCGACCATTTTGGTCAGGAAGGTCATAATTTCCTTACATGAAATGGTCATAAAGCTAACAGTAGCTAGTCCATTGCCTTATTTCTAGTAGTTAACGACCAATATAGATGGTCATAGCCTTGTATATTGTGGTGGGTTGCTATGACTAGGCGCCACCTCATCAGTTTTGCCTATGTGTCATGTCCATGTGGCAGTTTTTGCCCTAGGTTGTGAAGCAACCTATATTTCTGTCATTCCCAAAATTCCCAAAAAAATCTCATAAATTCTTTGGGTCATATCTTCGTCAAATATGTAAAAACCTTCCTTTCCTAGTTCAAAAATAATTCAAAAATATTCATTTTCCTATTCTATTCAAAGTAACAGTTTGTGAAGGAAGTACCACTTTGGCATGTCCAAATAGTATCCATTTTCTATAGTGCTTTCCTATGCCCAAATAACCATCCTCCACCAAATGCCAGCTCAATCCATTCATTATTTTGAGCCGAGCTTCAACATTCATATTTATGTCCAGTGTGCTGGTTTGCAAAGCAAGTACCACCTAGGCTCCTCCTTTTGGGCTGAAAATTTGTGAAAATGGTCTTCTTAGTAACTGATCATCCTCAGCCAAAACTCACGCCCATTAGCCATGTACATTTCCCATACCGCTAATCAAACACTTGGCTGCTAATTCATGTTTGAGCATCGATTGGTCTCCTTGTGAGAATCTTATGTTGTAATTTTCTTCCTAGCACCAACCTGGGGAGTGCCCAACCCACTAGACATGCCTAGGCCGCCCAGAACACATGGGCATACGACCATCTGTGACCACCTTGGCGGGCATGCGAGTTTACACGCTCTAGAGTTGGGGCCCTCGGCCACCGTCCAAACCTCGACGTATCGCCACCAAACCATGTATTTTTGATTAAATAGGTCCTTATGTAACTAGAAATGATTTTTGGAAAAAATAAATAGCAAATTATGAGGCAGTTGCAGTTCAAATTTGACCCGCTTCCAACTGAATCGGCAGAAATTTGTCTTTTTCACGAGAGGTGGATCAAATTTTTTTACACCAGACCATTTTGTCAATTGTGCATTAAATATGGCCTAGTATTTTATAAAAATGATTTGGTCCAATTTTGCAACAATTATTTGGTAGTTCCTTCACAAAAAAACCTCCTTTCGGGCACTCGAAAAATGGAAAATGGTTTTTTCGTCCAACGAAAATGAAAACTTCCTTAGGCAACATTGTTTGCTATTCCAATATGCACCCTTGTGCACAATATGAGATCATTTGAACAAACTATGCCATGAATGTGGCCATAAGATTGATCATTTGGCTTGAAAGCCATGAATCTTCACACTTGATAGCTCATTTCTGAGAACACTTTTTTTAAAATAATTACTGTATTATAAGTTTATTATTTTTCCTGGAAACTTGGTCACATATAATGACACAATGTGAAGGTTTTCCAATTTTTTGATTTTTTTTTGAATTTTTTATGCCCGTTTCAAAATGCGGTCAAATCGGCGGGCTTGACCGTTCCTAGCTAGTGGTTGAATCTTGGAATTTTTTTGGTGTTTATATGATAAATAGATACTTATGTACCTAGAAATGATTTTTGGAAAAAATAAAGAGCAAACTATGAGGCAGCTACAGTTCAAATTTGACCCGTTTCCAGCTGAATCGACGACAATTTGTCTTTTTCATCAGAGGTATCAAAACTTTTTTCACCCAACCATAATTGTCAATTGTGAATTATATATGGCCTAGTATTTTATAAAATTGATTTGGTCCATTTGTGAAACAATTATTTGGTAGTTCCTTCACAAAAAACCTCATTTCGGGCACTCGAAAAATGAAAAATGAATTTTCCGTGCAAAGAAAATGAAAACTTCCTTAGGCAACAGTGTTTGGAATTCCAAGATTCACCCTTGTGCACAATATTAGATCATTTGAACAAACTATGCCATGAATGTGGCCATAAGATTGATCATTTGGCTTGAAAGCCATGAATCTTCACACTTGATAGCTCATTTCTGAGAACACTTTTTTAAAATAATTACCGTATTACAAGTTTATTATTTTTCCTGGAAACTTGGTCACATATAATGACACAATGCGAGGTTTCCAATTTTTTGATTTTTTTTTGAATTTTTTATGCCCGTTTCAAAATGCGGTCAAAACGGCAGGCTTGACCGTTCCTAGCTAGTGGTTGAATCTTGGAATTTTTTGGTGTTTCTATGATTAAATAGATACTTATGTACCTAGAAATTATTTTTTGGAAAAATAAAGAGCAAACTATGAGGCAGCTACAGTTCAAATTTGACCCGTTTCGGTGAATCGGCGACAATTTGTCTTTTTCATCAGAGGTGGATCAAAACTTTTTTCACCCAACCATTTTGTCAATTGTGCATTATATATGGCCTAGTATTTTATAAAATTGATTTGGTCCATTTGTGCAACAATTATTTGGTAGTTCCTTCACAAAAAAACCTCATTTCGGGCATTCGAAAAATGAAAAGTGAATTTTCCGTCCAAAGAAAATGAAAACTTCCTTAGGCAACATTGTTTGGAATTCCAAGATTCACCCTTGTGCACAATATTAGATCATTTGAACAAACTATGCCATGAATGTGGCCATAAGATTGATCATTTGGCTTGAAAGCCATGAATCTTCACACTTGATAGCTCATTTTTGAGAACACTTTTTTAAAATAATTACCGTATTACAAGTTTATTATTTTTCCTGGAAACTTGGTCACATATAATGACACAATGCGAAGGTTTTCCAATTTTTGATTTTTTGAATTTTTATGCCTGTTTCAAAATGGGGTCAAAACGGCGGGCTTGACCGTTCCTAGCTAGTGGTTGAATCTTGGAATTTTTTGGTGTTTCTATGATTAAATAGATACTTATGTACCTAGAAATGATTTTTTGAAAAAATAAAGAGCAAACTATGAGGCAGCTACAGTTCAAATTTGACCCGTTTCTAGCTGAATCGACGACAATTTGTCTTTTTCATCAGAGGTGGATCAAAACTTTTTTCACCCAACCATTTTGTCAATTGTGCATTATATATGGCCTAGTATTTTATAAAATTGATTTGGTCCATTTGTGCAATAATTATTTGGTAGTTCCTTCACAAAAAAAACCTCATTTCGGGCACTCGGAAAATGAAAAATGAATTTTCTGTGCAAAGAAAATGAAAACTTCCTTAGGCAACATTGTTTGGAATTCCAAGATGCACCCTTGTGCACAATATTAGATCATTTGAACAAACTATGCCATGAATGTGGCCATAAGATTGATCATTTGGCTTGAAAGCCATGAATCTTCACACTTGATTGCTCATTTATGAGAACACTTTTTTAAAATAATTACCGTATTACAAGTTTATTATTTTTCCTGGAAACTTGGTCACATATAATGACACGATGCGAAGGTTTTCCAATTTTTTGATTTGTTTTGAATTTTTTATGCCCGTTTCAAAATGCGGTCAAAACGGCGGGCTTGACCGTTCCTAGCTAGTGGTTGAATCTTGGAATTTTTTGGTGTTTCTATGATTAAATAGATACTTATGTACCTATAAATGATTTTTTGGGAAAATAAAGAGCAAACTCTGAGGCAGCTACAGTTCAAATTTGACCCGTTTCCAACTAAATCGACGACAATTTGTCTTTTTCATCAGAGGTGGATCAAAACTTTTTTCAACCAACAATTTTGTCACTTGTGCATTATATATGGCCTAGTATTTTATAAAATTGATTTGGTCCATTTGTGCAACAATTATTTGGTAGTTCCTTCACAAAAAAACCTCATTTCGGGCACTCGAAAATGAAAAATGAATTTTCCGTGCAAAGAAAATGAAAACTTCCTTAGGCAACATTGTTTGGAATTCCAAGATGCACCCTTGTGCACAATATTAGATCATTTGAACAAACTATGCCATGAATGTGGCCATAAGATTGATCATTTGGCTTGAAAGCCATGAATCTTCACACTTGATAGCTCATTTCTGAGAACACTTTTTTTTAAAATAATTACCGTTTTACAAGTTTATTATTTTTCCTAGAAACTTGGTCACATATAATGACACAATGCAAAGGTTTTCCAATTTTTTGATTTTTTTGAATTTTTTATGCCCGTTTCAAAATGCGGTCAAAACGGCGGGCTTGACCGTTCCTAGCTAGTGGTTGAATCTTGGAATTTTTTTTGGTGTTTCTATGATTAAATAGATACTTATGTACCTAGAAATGATTTTTGGAAAAAATAAAGAGCAAACTATGAGGCAGCTACAGTTCAAATTTGACCCGTTTCCAGCTGAATCGACGACAATTTGTCTTTTTCATCAGAGGTGGATCAAAACTTTTTTCACCCAACCATTTTGTCAATTGTGCATTAAACATGGCCTAGTATTTTATAAAATTGATTTGGTCCATTTTGCAACAATTATTTGGTAGTTTCTTCACAAAAAACCTCATTTGGCACTTTCGGAAAATGGAAAATGAATTTTCCGTGCAAAGAAAATGAAAACTCCTTAAGCAACATTGTTTGGAATTCCAAGATGCACCCTTGTGCGCAATATGAGACAATTTTTGATTTTTTCATGTGTAAAAGTAGAAGAAAAACAAAACAAAAAAACACAAATCACATATACTCTATTCCCATTGGTGGAGTTGGTTTGACACGGATCGATGACATGGCGCCCATCCATCCATCCATCATCCCACATCCATCCATCTATGTATAGAAAACAAAAAATTAAAAAATTAAATAAAAAGGGAAACAACACGGCCCCACCACCCGATCCCATCCCTCCCACTCGTCTCCCACCCACCCGATCCCATCCCACCATCGTCTCCCTCCCAAACCCTACCCGCCGCCGCGTCGCCCACCAACCGCCCTGCCGTCCCGCCATCCATGGCCTCCCCCATGCCGCACCGCCACCAACCGCCCCCGTCTCCCTCACCTCGCTGCCGGCCATGACCTCTGCCCTCCCCTCCCCTCACCTCCTCTCATCAGAAGAGATCTGATCCCCCACGCCCTCCTCCTCTCGCCCCTCCCCTTCCCTCATAGAAGGTAGAGAAGAACCCGAGGGAGGGAGATCCAACGCGATCCAGCCTCGGTCTCCGCTGCCTCGGCCTCGCGCCTCGCCGGAGCAGCTCCGCCGTCGACCGAAGTCCCACAGGTCGACGTGTTCCCCCGCTCTTCTTCCTCCCTCTGTTTGTGTATCCCTTTTTTCTTTCAAGTCTCAATCCCCTCTGTACTTCTCTGTAGAAGGAGGCCGCCATGGACGCAGATCCGCTGGAGCTGCTCAGCCCGCGGTTAGACCCGCCCTCCCTCGACCCCTGCCCGCGCCAGAAACCCTAGCCGCCGGCCATGGCAAGCGACCGCAGGGCGCAGGCACAGGGCTTGCCTCGACGACAATGCTTGGTATGAATCCCTACCCCCTCCTTCTCCTCCTCTTCTTCTCCTCTCGCTCTCTGACCCCGTCTCGTCTCGTTCTGTAGGCAGGCGCCATGGAGTGGAGCTTCCTCTGCTCGAGACGCCATGGATTGTCCTTCTTCCTCCAGCACGAGGAAAAGCAGAAGCAGCCGCCGCATCAAGGTCCACCCCCTCTCTCTATTTCCTCTTCATCTATCCCCTTCCCTTCCATTCCCTGATGAATGCTTATCTTCTCTGTTGGTTTGGGTTGGTTGCAGGAAACTTCGACAGGGAGATCTGTACCCCAGCCCGCTCCACCGAGCGCACCAAGGTGCCTGATTTGGCAGCTATGGAGGTTCAGCACTATGCCCTTGTTCATCCATCTTCCCCTTGTCTTCTTATTCTGTAGTATTTGTTCATGGAGGTGCGGTTTGTGCAGGCCATCACCAAGGTCCTCTTGAGTTTGAAGGAGCGAAGGTCAAGGGCCTGCCCACCAAGGCCGCCAAGGTGGTGACTCCCCTCTCTCCCACTCTGTTGGTCTGTTTCCATCATGTATTGCATTAGATGTTACTGATTTATTATGTCAAAGTGAATGCAATTTGGTCAAAAAATAAATAATAATCATGTCATACTGAATGTTGCTCTATGTGCACTCTGAAAACACCATGTGCCAACGGATACAAAACCATTAGATGTTACAGTTGTGGCATTTTCATCGAGCTCACCTGCATCCTGCGATGGTTTACTATAGCATCGGCGACAATCCCATCTTTTCTAAAAAGCAGGGGCTGCGGCCGTCCGTATTTATGCATGGAGATCTTGCGCCATGTATCGTCTATCTTCTGCAGGCGGCGGGCCGTCTACCTCTGCCTGCCCGTGTACCTGTATCGCCACGCATATGGTTGCTGCGCTCTGCTCTGGGGTCGTAGAAAGGAGGGGAGCGCCCAGTGCATGGCAGCGCTGCTGCTGGGCGTGCATTGGCCGCTTGCCTGTTCCCCATGTTTTCTTGGCTTGGACCAGTTGCCGCGTAAGCTGCTTGATTATCTCTCTCCAGCGGCCAACCTATTTGTTCATGGAGTAAATGTCTGAATGTACTGTTGTGACTTTGTGATTTCATTTTCTGCGGCAAATAATAAATGCAACAAATTCAAACATGGAATGGAAAATGTATAGAGAACAATGGAAGACGTCCTGGTATTATTGATTTGCTTTTGTATGAGTTCTTGTTGGTTCTTTTAATTATTTGTTCCTTTTACGGCTACATAATTGTGTGCACTTTGTTGACCAGGCAGTTTCCAGCTCACACAAGCTGCTAAGCCTGCGAGCATGTGCCTTTGTAAAGGCCAGCAGTTTCGCATATATTGATTGTCTCTGCGAGAAAAGCATTTTTGGCCTCTCGGTTCTACCAAAAGGATTGAGGCAAGCGCTTCGTTGCAATATCTGAGTATATAATGTACGTGTGTATGCAATACCATTAGATATTACTGATTTTCGCTTCTTACCGTTAGCTGTTTGTAGTTTTGTGTCTGTTTGTATCGAGAGCATAGACATGACATGGCATTTTGTCCCGATTTAGTCGAACCTTTACCATGTGACTTGTGGCTGTTGAAGTGGATGGTGTTTCATGTTTTTTTGGCAGTTGATGGTTCGATATTTTGTGCATGAATGGCGGTGGATGGTTCCATCTTTTTGTTTCATTGTCTTTTGTATAGAGAATTGCAGGAGAAGCGGTGACATAATAGTTTGTACTTAGTCACTAGTTTGTATCCATCTTCGGTTTGTTATTTCTTCTAGTTCTACTACTAGTTGCTGTGTACTCCTAGTGCTATAGTAATACATAAATATTAATGCTCAAATATGATGATCTGGCCTACAGCGCACCTATAGTTTTCATTTCTATGATCAGTTTAGAGAGTTGCACATGTCAGTATATTGTATACTAAAAAATCCTAGCTAGTGAGAACATTTTAGTCACTCCATGAACGCATACTGGTTAGTGTTAGTCATACTATTTATGTACATCTCATTTGCTGTCAATTCTTGCTTATAAGTTATTGGATCCCTCATTGGCCACTGTTTGATGTTTTGTACACATTCTTATTCTTATATGTTCATTCTTGTTTTTTGCACAGGTGAAGTGCGAATCCAAGTTCGAAGCTGTGAAGCATATCAACAAAGACTAGCATATTATGTGTTGTAAATGTAGGCAGTAGTAGGCTTATCTGGGCTGTAGTATACTGTAGCGTTTGTAATAGACTAGTGCCGTGTTGTTTTGGACGAATTTCATTTGCTATTTGGATTGTTTGAAATAATGATTGTGTATGTGATTTGAATACCCGTCAAATGGAAACCTGACAAGGGGGTCCAAGTTATAATGGTTGTTTGATAGATTTTGAAATTTTTGATGTGTGGGATCAATTTTGTGATAAGAATGACAAGTGGGACCAATCTGATTGGTGGGACTAGTGGCAAAAAAAGGACGAAAATAAAAAATTAGTAGAAGGCTGCATTTTAGAAAAAAAGCCGAATTAATGGCCCAAGCCCATGTAGCTAGTGAAAATTAACAAGAAAAAAATGCATTAAAAAGGCCGAATTGTTGGGCTAGGCCCATGTGGAAAACTGAATTGGACCGGGCTGAATCTTGTGCCACATCAGCTTGCCACGATGGACGCCTACGTGGCCTGGGGAGGTTGCTAGTGACCAAAACGCCACAATAGACATATTTTGGTCATAAATGTCTACGACCTTCTCACCACTACTAGGGAAAAGCCTATACGAGAATCTTATCGTAGCGCTTCAAAATAACTTCGCTGCTGCTAACTAGCGATGGCGCGGACCATTGAAACTTCATTGCTTGAGACAAATATAGCAATAAGCGCGTCCACCCAAAGGCAGCTGCTGCTATAATTCCTCTGAGGCCGCCGCAAGGCTAGTTATAGCAGCAGCGTTAAAATGGCAGCGCTCTTTGCTTTCGTAGCATAGTAGCGGCGCATTTCCACGATAAGCGCTCTGCTAAGTTTCCTACAAAATTTAGTCCCACCTCGCTCCGTGAAGAGTTTCTACCACCTTAAATATGTTACTTCTCACACTTTGACAAGCACTTGATCTTCATTGAACTCTATGTGTAGAATGTGGCTGCAATATGAGTCTTCACTGTTCCTAAACGGTGAGGACTCATATTATCAAATCAGTGTACACAAAAGATCGTTGATGATCAATGTGTATTTTGCATCTTGACACATAGCGATGGCGCTTTCTTGTGGCGTTGCTGCTAGATAACTCTTGATGGCGTGTTTTCTTGAAGCGCGCTTGCTAAGCCATCCATCTCCTCATCTCCTCCCTTGGATCCACTCACACACAGTCCTCAAAATCTGCTGCGCGCCCGTCGCCCTCTCCTCCGTCTGCGCGCGCGCCCGTCCGCCCTCCTCCGTCTGCGTCGCGCGCCATCACCTCCTCCTCCTTCTTTGGACTCGGTGCCGGCCTCCTCCTCCGTCCTCCTCTCCACTGCTTGCTGGCCGGCCCCCTCGCTCGCCTTCTGCTCCGTCCTCCCTCAGCCTGGCGCCCAGCTTGGCCCTCCTCGCTCCGCCTTCCTCCTCCATCCTCCTCTCAAGTGGCAGCTTGCCAGCCCTCTCGCTCCGCCTTCCTCCTCCATCCTCGCTCTTCTCCCTCCTCGAGTCGCCCTCCTTCTCCCTCCTGCTCACATGCAACATTTTGATTTAGTTGATATAAATTAGTTGACTTAGTAGGCTAGTTGATTTAGTTGACTTAGAACATTTTGATTTATTTGATTTAGTAGGCTAGTTGATTTAGTTGACTTAGAACATTTTGATTTAGTTGATTTAGTAGGCTAATTCATTTAGTTAATTTAGTTGACTTAGAACATTTTGATTTAGTTGATTTAGTAGGCTAGTTGATTTAGTTGACTTAGAACATTTTGATTTAGTTGACTTAGTAGGTTAGTTGATTTAGTTGACTTAGAACATTTTGATTTAGTTGATTTAGTAGGCTAGTTGATTTAGTTGACTTAGGAACATTTTGATTTAGTTGATAAGAGCGGGGAGGAAGAACAAAATCTTGCATGAGCCTCCGGGACTTACTCTTATAGCATCCCTTAAGTGGATGTGAGTGGACCCAAAGCAATCAATCATATCCCGAACAGCGCCCGCTGCGCGTCGTGGCGGAGGCGAAGCGCTAATCGGCGCCTATTCGTCCCATCAAGCGCCGCGATCTGTTCCGTTCAGCGCGCTCCCCAAATTTCGTATCCCGAGATCCGCGGATAATGGTCGATGCAGCCGAGCGCGATCTCTGCGATCTGATACTCGAGGTGTAGCGAAAGAAGTCACTTTCGACTAAGAACAAGAATGGATCAAATCATTGAAGGAAAGTTTCTTGTTATCAACAAAGAAGATCTTGATCGAAGCGACCGCGTTGCGGAATGCAAAAGCGATGAAACAACTTCAACTCCTCCTTCCTCAAGCCTCAATCCATTCGGGGCTAATGATGGATTCATGTACCTAGGGTAGGGTCATAGGCGACCTAAGCGTCCTACCAGGGTACTTTCGTAGAAGAGATCATCTTCGATCGACCAAGAGAATCCACTCGACCCGGTGGAAGGACTTCGACCATGGAAGACTCACTTTCGACCATGAAGACTCACTCGACCACGGAAAGGTCGAAGACACTCCTTCTTAGCGGTGTGCTATGAATAGACTTAATGATAGTTAAGGCACCTTATGCGTTACGGTAACCCCTAAGCAATGTACTTTAATCCCTCCATTATGTGGGCTGGCTGGGGTCTTGGCGCACTCTGTATAAGCCACCCCCTCCACAGTAGAAGGTTCAGACTCTTGTAATACTCATACTCATAAATCCTTTCGACCGCCTCGGGGCTCAGGGCGTGAGGGCTGTTACTTCTTGGGAAGGGCACAGAACTTCGTACATCCTTTCTCCTCCTGGCTCCATAGCTAGGACATCGCCTCCTCCTTAACCTACCCCTACTTCTCTTGTCGGACTTAGAACCACGACCGCACCCTCCTCCCTAGTCAATTCGGACTCCCCTTGGGAGCGCCACCTCTGAGCTGCTGCCCTCTCTCTCCTCGAGGCCCTGGGCCAATACTTCCCAGGGGTTCGGTAACCTCCGGCACTCGATTTTCTCGAAATCACCGGAACACTTCGGTGTCGAATATAGTCGTCAATATATCAATCTTTATGTCGACCATTTCGAGACTCCTAGTCATGTCCGTGATCACATCCGGGACTCGAACAAACGGGTACATCAAAACTTATAAACTCATAATAAAACTGCATCGCCAGGCGTTAAGCGTGCGGACCCTACGGAGTTAGAACTATGTAGACATGACCTAGTATCATTCTCGGTCGATAACAATAGCGGGACACTGGATGCCCATATTGGTTCCTACATATTCTCTGAAGATCGTGTCGGTCAAACCGCATAACAACATCGTTGTTCCCTTTGTCATCGGTATGTTACTTGCGAGATTTGATCGATCGGTATCAATACCTAGTTCAATCTTGTTACGGCAAGTCTCTTTACTAGATGCGTAATGCATCATTAGTAACTAACTCATGCTTCTACATTGCACAGGCTTATAGTGATGTGCATTACGAGAGGGCCGGAGATACCTCTCCAGGCAATCGATGACAAACCTAAAACCTAATCTTCAAATCGCCAACTCAACATGTACCTTCGGAGACACTTACGTTACTCCTTTATAATCACCCAGTTACATTTTGACATTTGGTAGTACCCAAAGTGTTCCTCGGTAGCAGGAGTTGCATAATTCTCATAATTACAGGGAACATGTATAAGTCATGAAAAAGCAATAGCGATATACTAAACAATCAAGTGCTGGGCTAACGGAATGGGTCATGTCAATCATCATTCTTCTAATGATGTGATCCCACTAATCAAATGACAACACATGTCTATGGTTAGGAAACATAACAATCTTTGATTAATGAGCTAGTCAAGTAGAGGCATACTAGTGACTATAATTTTGTCTATGTATTCACACATGTAGCATGTTTCGGTTTAATACCATTCTAGCATGAATAATAAACATTTATCATGATATGAGGAAATAAATAATAACTTTATTATTGCCTCTAGGGCATATTTCCTTATTTGCTTGTGTGTTGGATTGGTTGCTTGTCACGATGACTCAAGATAATACTAAATTGTGACTTTGCCAATACCAACAACAATGATTTTCTTAGCACTCTGATTTCTCCTCTTGATGAATCTTGTGAAATTAATGCTTTGTTGAATCTTGTCATGAAAATCAATTACATCGGCCTTCCTAGTGAAGATGCACGCTACCCATCTAAATAGCTTTGTTGATTTGTGTGATATGCAAAGAAGAAAGATGTGGACAATGATATTGTTAAGTTGAAGCTATTTCCTTTTCGCTTAGAGATCATGCTAAAACTTGGTTTTGTCTTTGCCTAAAAATAGTATCGATTCATGGAATAAGTGCAAAGATGCTTTTATCTCTAAGTATTTTCCTCCTTAAGATCATCTCTCTTAGAAATGATATTATGAATTTTAAACAACTTGATCATGAACATGTTGCACAAGCTTGGGAAGGATGAAATTAATGATACGTAATTGCCCTACACATGGTTTGAACTTATGGATGATTATACAAAAATTTTATGCAGTTGATTTTGCTTCTAGAAATCTTTAGATTAGGCCGTGAGAGGCACTTTTATGGAAATCACTTTAGGAGAAGCTACTAAACTCCTAGATAATGTTATGGTTAATTATTCTCAATGGCTTTGAAAGATCTACTAGTAAAAGGTGCATGCAACTAAAGAGATTAATGTTTTGAGTGGAAAGATGGATGAACTTATGAAATTGTTTGCTAATAAGAGAGTTTCATCTGATCCCAATGATATGCCTTTGTCTACTTTGATTGAGAATAATAATGAATCTATGGATGTGAATTTTTGTCGGTAGGAACAATTTTTGTAACAACGCTTATAGAAAAACTTTAATCCTAGGCCGTATCCTAGTAATTCCTCTAATAATTATGGTAATTCCTACAACAACTCTTATGGAAATTTTAATAAGGCGCCCTCTGATTTTGAGACTCTTTAAAGAATTTATGATTTCTCAAAAGAATTCCAATGCTTTGCATGAAGAAAAATTGCCTAAGATTGATGAATCGGCTAGGAGCGTGGATATAATTTCTGTTGATGTTGATTCTTTGAAACTTAGATCTATTCCACCTAAGCATGATATCAATGAGTCTCTCAAAGCCATGAGAATTTCCATTGATGAGTGCAAAGAAAAACCGCTAGGATGCGTGCTAAGAAAGATTGTTTTGTAAAGTGTGTTCTTCTAGTTTTCATGATAATAAGGATGAAGATCTAAAAGTGATTGATGTGTCTCCTATTAAATCTTTGTTTTGCAATATGAATCTTGATAATGATGGGACTGTAGATGAGTCAACTTTAGTTAAAAGGCTTCCCGGTGATTGAGTTTTAGATCTTGATGTAAAAATTGGTAAAAGTGGGATTGAAGAGGTCAAAACTTTACATAGCAATGAACCCACTATTTTGGATTTCAAGGAATTTAATTATGATAATTTCTCTTTAATAGATTGTATTTCCTTGTTGCAATCCGTGCTAAATTCTCCACATGCTTATAGTCAAAATAAGGCTTTTACCAAACATATCGTTGATGCTTTAATGCAATCTTATGAAGAAAAGCTTGAGTTGGAAGTTTCTATCCTAGAAAAATTTATGATGGTGGGAACCTACTATTAAAATTAAAATTAAAGATCATGAATGCTATGCTTTGTGTGATTTGGGTGCTAGTGTTTCCACGATTGAAAAACTTTGTGTGATATGTTGGGTTTCCGTGAATTTGATGATTGCTCTTTAAACTTGCACCTGATTCACATTAAAGAAACCTATGGGAAGAATTAATGATGTTCTTATTGTTGCAAATAGGAATTATGTGCGTAGATTTCATTGTTCTTGATATAGATTGCGATCCTTCATGTCCTATTATTCTTAGTAGACCTTTCCTTAGAGCGATTGGTGCAATTATTGATATGAAGAAGGAATATTAGATTCCAATTTCCGTTAAGGAAAGGCATGGAACACTTTACTAAAAGAAAATTAAATTACCTTATGAATCTATTATGAGAGCTACTTATGGATTGCATGCCAAAGATGATAATACCTAGATCTATCGTTGCATTTATGCCTTGCTAGGGGCATTAAGCGATAAGCTTGTTGAGGCAACCAATTTTTTTTTTCTTGCTTTTTGGTTCTGTTTAGTGATAAATAATTAATCTAGACTCTTGTTATATGTGTTTTCTCGTTTAATTTAGTGTTTGTGCCAAGTAGAACCTTTGGGAAGACTTGGTGAAGTCTTTGATCTTCTTTGTAAAAACGAAAAACTTTAAGCGCTCACGAGATTAGCTAATTTTTTTCTGGAGAGTGATATTTAGTTGATTATTTTTGCAGATGATTAATAGATAAATTACTCGTCCATAAATTTATTTTAAAATTTTGGAATCTGAAGTATCGTTTGATCTGATTACTCTAATTGTTTTTTTGACAGATTCTGTTTTTAGTGTGTTGTTTGCTTATTTTGATGAATCTATGGCTAGTATCGGAGGTTATGAACCATAGAAGTTGGAATACAGTAGGTTTAACACCAATATAAATAAAGAATGAGTTAATTACAGTACCTTGAAGTGGTGTTTTGTTTTCTTTACTTATGAAGCTCATAAGATTTACTAAGTTTTTGTGTGAAGTTTTCAAGTTTTGGGTAAAGATTTGTTGGATTATGGAACAAGGAGTGGCAAGAGCGAGGCTTGGGGATGCAAAGGCACCCCAGGTAAAATCAAGGACAACCAAAAGCCTAAGCTTGGGGATTCCCGGAAGGCATCCTCTTTTGTCTTAGATCCATCGGTAACTTTACTTGGAGCTATATTTTATTCACCACATGATATTGAAGGAAATATGCCCTAGAGGCAATAATAAAGTTATTATTTATTTCCTCATATCATGATAAATTTTATTATTCATGCTAGAAGCTGTATTACGGAAACATGATACATGTGTGAATACATAGACAAACATAACGTCACTAGTATGCCTCTACTTGACTAGCTCATTAATCAAAGATGGTTATGTTTCCTAACCATAGACATGTGTTGTCATTTGATTAACGGGATCACATCATTAGGAGAATGATGTGATTGACATGACCCATTCCGTTAGCCTAGCACTTGATCGTTTAGTATGTTGCTATTGCTTTCTTCATGACTTATACAAAGTTCCTACAACTATGAGATTATGCAACTCCGTTTACGGAGGAACACTTTGTGTGCTACCAAGCGTCTAGCGTGGCTGGCGATTATAAAGGGCTCTAAAGGTGTCTCAAGTACATGTTAAGTTGGCGTATTTGAGATTAGGTTTTGTCACTCCGATTGTCGGAGAGGTATCTCACAGCCCTCTCGGTAATGCACATCACTATAAGCCTTGCAAGCAATGTAGCTAATGAGTTAATTCTGAATGATGCATAAGAGACTTGCGATGCAGATTGAACTAGGTATTGGATACCGGCGATCGAATCTTGGGCAAGTAACATACCGATGACAAAGGAACAACGTATGTTGTGCGGTTTGACCGATAAAGATCTTCATAGAATATGTAGGAGCAATATGAGCATCCGGGTTCCTTCTCGGTTATTGACCGAGAGCAGTTCTAGTCGTGTCTACATAGTTCTCGAGCCGTAAGTCCTTGCGCTTAACGTTCACGATGGCAGTTTTATTATGAGTTTATAAGTTTTGATGTACGAAGGTTGTTCGAGTCCGGATGTGATCACGGACATGACGAGAGTCTCGAAATGGTCGAGACATAAAGATTGATATATTTGAAGCCTATATTTGGATATCGGAAACATTCCGGGTGAAATCGGGATTTACGAATGCAGGGATTCGGAACCCCGGGGTTAATGGGCCTACATGGGCCATGAGGGAGAAGAGGAGGGGCGGCCGGGCAGCATGCCCCTCCCCTAGTCAGAATAGGACAAGGAAAGAAGCGGCACCCCTTTCCTCTTTCCTCCCTTTCCTTCTCCACCAAGGCAAGAGGAGAGTCCTACTCGGTGGGAGTAGGACTCCTCGAGGCGCACCCCTAGGGGGCGGCCGCACCTCCCCTCCCTCCTCTATATCACAGGCGAGGGCACCTCTAAACACACAAGTTGATCATCGTGATCATTCACTAAAAAATATGTCAACTTATGACCTTATCAGTGACCCTAGAAGAATTGGTCATAGATTTATGACCATTTGAGACTAATTGGTCAAAAGCTGTTCGAGGGGCTCCAAACCTAAACCATTCGACCATTTTGGTCGAGAAAGGTCATAATTTCCTTACATGAAATGGTCATAAAGCTAACAGGTAGCTAGTCATTGCCTTATTTCTAGTAGTTAACGACCAATATAGATGGTCATAGCCTTGTATATTGTGGTGGGTTGCTATGACTAGCGCCACCTCATCGATTTTGCCTATGTGTCATGTCCATGTGGCGATTTTGCCCTAGGTTGTGAAGCAACCTATATTCTATCATTCCCAAAATTCCCAAAAAATCTCATAAATTCTTTGGGTCATATCTTACGTCAAATATAAAAACCTTCCTTTCCTAGTTCAAAATAATTCAAAATATTCATTTTCCTATTCTATTCAAAGTAAGTTTGTGAAGGAAGTACCACTTTGGCATGTCCAAATAGTATCCATTTTCTATAGTGCTTTCCTATGCCCAAATAACCATCCTCCACCAAATGCAGCTCAATCCATTCATTATTTTGAGCCGAGCTTCAACATTCATATTTATGTCGTGTCTTTGGTTTTGCAAAGCAAGTACCACCTAGGCTCCTCCTTTTGGGCTGAAAATTTGTGAAAATGGTCTTCTTAATGGCTGATCATCCTCGGCCAAACTCACGCCCATTAGCCATGTACATTTCCCATACGCTAATCAAACACTTGGTGCTAATTCATGTTTGAGCATCGATTGGTCTCCTTGTGAGAATCTTATGTTGTAATTTTCTTCCTAGCACCAACTTTGAGTGCCCAACCCACTAGACATGCCTAGGCGCCTGAACACATATGGCATACGACCATGCAGTGACCACCTGGCGGGCATGCGAGTTTGCAGCTCTAGAGTTGGGGCCCTCGGCACACGTCAAACCTCGATGCCACCAAACCATGTATTTTGATTAAATAGGTCCTTATGTAACTAGAAATGATTTTTGGAAAAATAAATAGCAAATTAAAGCTGATTGCAGTTCAAATTTGACACTTCCAAGCGAATCGTGAAATTTGTCTTTTCACGAGGTGGATCAAATTTTTTACATTTTGTCAATTGTGCATTAAATATGGCCTAGTATTTTATAAAAATGATTTGGTCAATTTTGCAACAATTATTTGGTAGTTCCTTCACAAAAAACCTCCTCGGCACACTCGAAAAATGGAAAATGGTTTTTAGTCAACGAAAATGAAAACTTCCTTAGGCAACATTGCTATTCAATATGCCCTTGTGCACAATATGAGATCATTTGAACAAACTATGCCATGAATGTGGCCATAAGATTGATCATTTGGCTTGAAAGCCATGAATCTTCACACTTGATAGCTCATTTACGAGAACACTTTTTAAAATAATTCTGTATTATAAGTTTATTATTTTTCAGGAAACTTGGTCATATAATGACACAATGTGAAGGTTTTCAATTTTGATTTTTTTGAATTTTTATGCCGTTTCAAAATCGGTCAAATCGTGGGCTTGACCGTTCCTAGCTAGTGGTTGAATCTTGGAATTTTTTGGTGTTTATATGATAAATAGATACTTATGTACCTAGAAATGATTTTTGGAAAAATAAAAAGCAAACTATGAGGCACTACAGTTCAAATTTGACCCGTTTCGGTGAATCGGCGACAATTTGTCTTTTCATCGAGGTATCAAAACTTTTTCACCCAACCATAATTGTCAATTGTGAATTATATATGGCCTAGTATTTTATAAAATTGATTTGGTCCATTTGTGAAACAATTATTTGGTAGTTCCTTCACAAAAACCTCATTTGAACTTTCGAAAAATGAAAAATGAATTTTCCGTGCAAAGAAAATGAAAACTTCCTTAAGCAACGATGTTTGGAATTCCAAGATTCACCCTTGTGCACAATATTAGATCATTTGAACAAACTATGCCATGAATGTGGCCATAAGATTGATCATTTGGCTTGAAAGCCATGAATCTTCACACTTGATAGCTCATTTACGAGAACACTTTTTAAAATAATTACCGTATTACAAGTTTATTATTTTCCGGAAACTTGGTCATATAATGACACAATCTGAGGTTTCAATTTTTGATTTTTTTGAATTTTTTATGCGTTTCAAAATCGGTCAAAGGCAGGGCTTGACCGTTCTAGCTAGTGGTTGAATCTTGGAATTTTTGGTGTTTCTATGATTAAATAGATACTTATGTACCTAGAAATTATTTTTGAAAAATAAAGAGCAAACTATGACTCTGATTCAAATTTGACCCGTTTCGGTGAATCGGCGACAATTTGTCTTTTTCATCAGGGTGGATCAAAACTTTTTCACCCAACCATTTTGTCAATTGTGCATTATATATGGCCTAGTATTTTATAAAATTGATTTGGTCCATTTGTGCAACAATTATTTGGTAGTTCCTTCACAAAAAACCTCATTTCGGCATTGAAAAATGAAAAGTGAATTTTCCGTCAAAAATGAAAACTTCCTTAAGCAACATTGTTTGAATTCCAAGATTCACCCTTGTGCACAATATTAGATCATTTGAACAAACTATGCCATGAATGTGGCCATAAGATTGATCATTTTTGAAAGCCATGAATCTTCACCTTGATAGCTCATTTTTGAGAACACTTTTTAAAATAATTACCGTATTACAAGTTTATTATTTTTCTGAAACTTGGTCACATATAATGACACAATCGAAGGTTTTCCAATTTTTGATTTTTTGAATTTTTATACTGTTTCAAAATGGGGTCAAGCAGTAGGGCTTGACCGTTCCTAGCTAGTGGTTGAATCTTGGAATTTTTGGTGTTTCTATGATTAAATAGATACTTATGTACCTAGAAATGATTTTTGAAAAATAAAGAGCAAACTATGAGGACTCTGATTCAAATTTGACCCGTTTCTAAATGAATCGGCGACAATTTGTCTTTTTCATCGGTGGATCAAAACTTTTCACCCAACCATTTTGCCAATTGTGCATTATATATGGCCTAGTATTTTATAAAATTGATTTGGTCCATTTGTGCAATAATTATTTGGTAGTTCCTTCACAAAAAAACCTCATTTCGGGTACTCGGAAAATGAAAAATGAATTTTGTGCAAAGAAAATGAAAACTTCCTGACATTGTTTGGAATTCCAAGATGCACCCTTGTGCACAATATTAGATCATTTGAACAAACTATGCCATGAATGTGGCCATAAGATTGATCATTTGGCTTGAAAGCCATGAATCTTCACACTTGATTGCTCATTTAGAAACACTTTTTAAAATAATTACCGTATTACAAGTTTATTATTTTTCCTGGAAACTTGGTCACATATAATGACACGATCTGAAGGTTTCCAATTTTTGATTTGAATTTTTATGCGTTTCAAAATGCGGTCAAAGCAAGGGCTTGACCGTTCTAGCTAGTGGTTGAATCTTGGAATTTTTGGTGTTTCTATGATTAAATAGATACTTATGTACCTATAAATGATTTTTGGGAAAATAAAGAGCAAACTACTGACTACAGTTCAAATTTGACCCGTTTCCAACTAAATCGGCGACAATTTGTCTTTTCATCGGAGGTGGATCAAAACTTTTTCAACCAACAATTTTGTCACTTGTGCATTATATATGGCCTAGTATTTTATAAAATTGATTTGGTCCATTTGTGCAACAATTATTTGGTAGTTCCTTCACAAAAAACCTCATTTAAGGCACTGAAAATGAAAAATGAATTTTCGAAAGAAAATGAAAACTTCCTTAGGCAACATTGTTTGGAATTCCAAGATGCCCTTGCACAATATTAGATCATTTGAACAAACTATGCCATGAATGTGGCCATAAGATTGATCATTTGGCTTGAAAGCCATGAATCTTCACCTTGATAGCTCATTTAAGAACACTTTTTTTAAAATAATTACCGTTTTACAAGTTTATTATTTTCCTAGAAACTTGGTCACATATAATGACACAATGCAAAGGTTTTCCAATTTTTGATTTTTTGAATTTTTTAGTTTTCAAAATGCGGTCAAAGCAGCAGAGCTTGATCGTTCCTAGCTAGTGGTTGAATCTTGGAATTTTTTTGGTGTTTCTATGATTAAATAGATACTTATGTACCTAGAAATGATTTTTGGAAAAAATAAAGAGCAAACTATGAGGCAGCTCTGATTCAAATTTGACCCGTTTCGGTGAATCGGCGACAATTTGTCTTTTTCATCGAGGTGGATCAAAACTTTTTCCCAACCATTTTGTCAATTGTGCATTAAACATGGCCTAGTATTTTATAAAATTGATTTGGTCCATTTTGCAACAATTATTTGGTAGTTTCTTCACAAAAAACCTCATTCGGCACTTTCGGAAAATGGAAAATGAATTTTCGTGCAAAAAATGAAAACTCCTTAAGCAACATTGTTTGGAATTCCAAGATGCACCCTTGTGCGCAATATGAGACAATTTTTTTGATTTTTTTCATGTGTAAAAGTAGAAGAAAAACAAAACAAAAAACACAAATCACATATACTCTATTCCCATTGGTGGAGTTGGTTTGACACGGATCGATGACATGGCGCCCATCCATCCATCCATCATCCCATCCATCCATCTATGTATAGAAAACAAAAATTAAAAATTAAATAAAAAGGAAACAACACGGCCCCACCACCCGATCCATCCTCCACTCGTCTCCCACCCACGATCCCATCCACCATCGTCTCCTCCCAAACCCTACCACGCCTGCGTCTCCACAACCGCCTGCCGTCCCCCATCCATGGCCTCCCCATGCCGCACCGCCACCAACCGCCCGTCTCCCTCACCTCGGCCGGCCATGACCTCTGCCCTCCCCTCCCTCACCTCCTCTCATCGGAAGAGATCGATCCCCCACCTCCTCCTCCTGCGCCTCCCCCCTCATAGAAGGTGAGAAGAACAGGGAGGGAGATCCAGCGATCGACCTCGGTCTCCGCTGCCTCGGCCTCGCGCCTGCATGAGCAGCTCCGCGGTCGGCGAAGTCCACAGTCGGCGTGTTCCCCCTCTTCTTCCTCCTCTGTTTGTGTATCCTTTTTCTTTCAAGTCTCAATCCCCTCTGTACTTCTCTGTAGAAGGAGGCGCCATGGGCCGAGATCGGCTGGGCTGCTCGGCCCAGAGTTAGACCCGCCCTCCCTCGACCCCCACTTGCGCCCGAAACCCTAGCCGCGGCCATGGCAGCGACCGAGGCAGAGCGAGGCTTGCCTCGGCAACAATGCTTGGTATGAATCCCTACCCCTCCTTCTCCTCCTCTTCTTCTCCTCTCGCTCTCGGCCCGTCTCGTCTCGTTTACATGGCGGGCGCCATGGAGTGGAGCTTCCTCTGCTCGAGCGCCATGGATTGTCCTTCTTCCTCCAGCAGGAAGCGAAGCGACCGCCCGCATCAAGGTCCACCCCTCTCTCTATTTCCTCTTCATCTATCCCCTTCCTTCCATTCCACGATGAATGCTTATCTTCTCTGTTGGTTTGGGTTGGTTGCGGGGAAACTTGACGAGAATCTGTACCAGCCCGCTCCTGGCGCACCAAGGTGCTGATTTGGCAGCTATGGAGGTTCGACACTATGCCCTTGTTCATCCATCTTCCCTTGTCTTCTTATACTGTAGTATTTGTTCATGGAGTGCGGTTTGTGCGGCCATCACCAAGGTCCTACTTGAGTTTGAAGGCGAAGGTCAAGGCCTGCCCACCAAGGCCGCCAAGGTGGTGACTCCCTCTCTCCCACTCTGTTGGTGCTGTTTCCATCATGTATTGCATTAGATGTTCTGATTTATTATGTCAAAGTGAATGCAATTTGGTCAAAAATAAATAATAATCATGTCATCTTGAATGTTGCTCTATACACTCTGAAAACACCATGTGCCAGCGGATACAAAACCATTAGATGTTCAGTTGTGGCATTTCATCGAGCTCACGCATCCTGCGATGGTTTACTATAGCATCGGCGACAATCCATCTTTTCTAAAGCAGGGGCTGCGGCCGTCCGGCATGCATGGAGATCGGCGTATCGTCTATCTTGGCGGCGAGCCGTCTACCTCTGCTGCCCGTGTACTGTATCGCCCGCATATGGTTGCTGCGCTCTGCTCAGGGAGTAGTAGAAAGGAGGGCGCCCGATGCATGGCGGCTTCTTCTTCAGGCGTGCATTGGCAGCCACATTCCCCATGTTTTCTTGGCTTGGACCCGTTGCGCGTAAGCTGCTTGATTATCTCTCTCCGGTGACAACCTATTTGTTCATGGGTAAATGTGCGAATGTCTTTGTTGTGACTTTGTGATTTCATTTTCTGCGGCAAATAATAAATCAACAAATTCAAACATGGAATGGAAAATGTATGAGAACAATGGAAGGCGTCATTATTGATTTGCTTTTGTATGAGTTCTTGTTGGTTCTTTTAATTATTTGTTCCTTTTACGGCTATAATTGTGTGCGACCTTGACCAGTTTCCAGCTCACACAAGCTGCTAAGCCTGAGCATGTGCTTGTATAAAGCCAGGTTTACGCATATATTGATTGTCTCTGAGAAAAGCATTTTTGGCCTCTCGGTTCTACCAAAGGATTAAGGGCCTTCGTTGCAATATCTGATATATAATGTACGTGTGTATGCAATACCATTAGATATTCTGATTTTCGCTTCTTACCGTTAGCTGTTTGTAGTTTTGTGTACATTTGTATCGAGAGCATAGACATGACATGGCATTTTGTCCCGATTTAATCGAACCTTTACCATGTGACTTGTGGCTGTTGAAGTGGATGGTGTTTCATGTTTTTACGGCGGTTGATGGTTCGATATTTTGTGCATGAATGGTGGATGGTTCCATCTTTTTGTTTCATTGTCTTTTTGTATAGAGAATTGCAGAGAAAGGGTGACATAATAGTTTGTACTTAGTCACTAGTTTGTATCCATCTTGGTTTGTTATTTCTTCTAGTTCTACTACTAGTTCTTTGTGTACTCCTAGTGCTATAGTAATACATAAATATTAATGCTCAAATATGATGATCGGCCTCTGCGCACCTATAGTTTTCATTTCTATGATCGGTTTAGAGTTGCACATGTCGATTATATTGTATACTAAAAATCCTAGCTAGTGAGAACATTTTAGTCACTCCATGAGCATCTTTGGTTAGTGTTAGTCATACTATTTATGTACATCTCATTTCTGTCAATTCTTGCTTATAAGTTATTGGATCCCTCATTGGCCTTTGTTTGATGTTTTGTACACATTCTTATTCTTATATGTTCATTCTTGTTTTTTGCACAATTGAAGTCACGAATCAAGTTCGAAGTGTGAGCATATATCAACAAAGACTAGCATATTATGTGTTGTAAATGTAGGCGATAGTAGGCTTACTGGCTGTAGTATCTTTGTGGCGTTTGTAATAGACTAGTGCCGTGTTGTTTTGACCAATTTCATTTGCTATTTGGATTGTTTGAAATAATGATTGTGTATGTGATTTGAATACCGTCAAATGGAAACGACAAGGGGTCCAAGTTATAATGGTTGTTTGATAGATTTTGAAATTTTGATGTGTGGGATCAATTTTGTGATAAGAATGACAAGTGGGACCAATCTGATTGGTGGGACTAGTGGCAAAAAGGGCGAAAATAAAAATTAGTAGAAGGCTGCATTTTAGAAAAAAGCGATTAATGGCTAAGCCCATGTAGCTAGTGAAAATTAACAAGAAAAAATGCATTAAAAAGGCGAATTGTTGGGCTAGGCCCATGTGGAAAAGCTAGATTGGACGGGCTGAATCTTGTGCCATCGACTTGCCACGATGGGCGCCTCGTGGCTGGGGAGGTTGCTAGTGACCAAAAGCATACAATAGACATATTTTGGTCATAAATGTCTCGACCTTCTCACCACTACTAGGGAAAAGCCTATACAGAATCTTATCGGTAGCGCTTCAAAATAACTTCGGCTGCTGCTAACTAGCGATGGCGCGACCATTGAAACTGCTCTTTGAGACAAATATAACAATAAGCGTCCACCCAAAGGCGGCGCTGCTGCTATTCCCTCTGAGCCGCGCAAAAGGTTATAGCAGCAGCGTTAAAATGAGCCTTCTTTCGTAGCATAATGTGGCGCATTTCACGATAAGCGCTCTGCTAAGTTTCCTACAAAATTTAGTCCCACCTCGCTCCGTGAAGAGTTTCTACCACCTTAAATATGTTACTTCTCACACTTTGACAAGCACTTGATCTTCATTGAACTCTATGTGTAGAATGCATGGCTGCAATATGAGTCTTCACTGTTCCTAAACGGTGAGGACTCATATTATCAAATCAGGTGTACACAAAAAGATCGTTGATGATCAATGTGTATTGCATCTTGACACATAGCGATGGCGCTTTCTTGTGGCGTTGCTGCGCTAGATAACTTGATGGCGTGTTTTTTGAAGGCGCTCTTGCTAAGCCATCCATCTCCTCATCTCCTCCCCGGATCCACTCACACGCATCCTCAAAATCTGCGCGCCGCGCCCGCCCTCTCCTCCCGTCTGCGCCGCCCGTCGCCCTCCTCCGTCTGCGTCGCGCCATCACCTCCTCCTCCTTCTGGACTCGTTGGCCTCCTCCTCCGTCCTCCTCTCCACTCGCCTTGGCAGCCCCTCCTCGCTCCGCCTTCTGCTCCGTCCTCCCTCAGCCCCGCGGCCTGGCCCAGCCCTCCTCGCTCCCTTCCTCCTCCATCCCCTCCCTCAGCCCTTGTGGCTCGCTTCCCTCTCCTTCCTCCTCCTCCCTCGCTCTTCTCCTCCTCGAGTCGCCCTCCTTCTCCCTCCTGCTCACACAACATTTTGATTTAGTTGATATAAATTAGTTGACTTAGTAGGCTAGTTGATTTAGTTGACTTAGAACATTTTGATTTATTTGATTTAGTAGGCTAGTTGATTTAGTTGACTTAGAACATTTTGATTTAGTTGATTTAGTAGGCTAATTCATTTAGTTAATTTAGTTGACTTAGAACATTTTGATTTAGTTGATTTAGTAGGCTAGTTGATTTAGTTGACTTAGAACATTTTGATTTAGTTGACTTAGTAGGTTAGTTGATTTAGTTGACTTAGAACATTTTGATTTAGTTGATTTAGTAGGCTAGTTGATTTAGTTGACTTAGGAACAATTCGTCCTAAAGCTTTTTGGGGTGCGGGCCTTTCGATTGGCAGCATTAAAACGTCTGGCGAGTAAAGCTGATGACTACTCTATAGTTCGTTGTGCCATTGTTTCGACTTAGAACGGGTCTTCAACGGCGTTTTGAACATCATGGAGCATATGAGATGTTCGGAGTTGAAGTTAATATTTCAAGCAAATGCCGAATTGAGAGATATGAAGTCTCCAATAAGTTCTATAGCTGTAAGATGGAGGAGAATAGTTACGTCGGTGAACACATACTCAAAATGTCAGGTATAATAGTCACTTGATTCAATGGGAGTTAATCTTCCGATGATAGTGTCATTGAAAGAATTCTACAATCACGCCACCAAGCTACAAGAGCTTCGTGATGAACTATAATATGCAAGGGATGGACAAGACTATTCCGAGCTCTTCAATGCTAAAAGCTGCGGAGGTAGAAATCAGAAGGAGCATCAAGTGTTGATGGTTAACAAGACCACCAGTTTCAAGAAAAAGGGCAAAGGGAAGAAGAGGAACTTCAAGAAGAACGCAAGCAAGTTCTTTGCTCAAGAGAAAAACCCAAATGCGGACCTAAGCACAGCAGTGCTTCTACTACAAGCGGTAGTCCTTTGGGCGGAACTGCCCCAAGTATTTGGCGGATAAGAAGGATGGCAAAGTAAACAAAGGTATATGTGATATACATGTTATTGATGTGTACCTAACTAGAGCTCGTAGTAGCACTTGGGTATTTGATCTTGGTTACTTGCTAATATTTGCAACTCGAAACAAGGACTACGGAATAAGCAAGCCGGCCAGGGCGAGGTGGCGATGCGGCGTGGGAAAGCGGTTCCAAAGTCGATGTGATCGCATTGTCCGCTACCTCTACATCTACCTTGGGATAGAACCTGAATAATTGTTATTTGGTGCGGCGTTGAGCATGAACATTATATCTGGATCTTGTTTGATGCGAGGCGGTTATTCATTTAAATCGAGGGAATAATGGTTGTTCTATTTATTGAGTAATATCTTTTATGGTCATGCACCCTTGAAGAGTGGTCTATTTTATTAAATCTCGATAGTAGTGATACACATATTCATAGTCTTGAAACCAAAAGATCGAGTTGATAACGATAGTGCAACTTATTTTTAGCCTTGCCGTTTGGGTCATATCGATGTAAAGCGCATGAAGAAACTCCATCTTGATGGACTTTTGGAATCCTTGATTAGAATCACTTTGTACTTCGAACCATGCCTTATGGGCAAGATGACTAAAAGCTGTTCTCGGAACTATGGGCGACAACTGATTTGTTGGAAATCATACATCTTGATGTTTGTGGCCCAATGAATGTTGAGGCTCATGGCGGTATCGTTATTTTCTCACCTTCACGAGATGATTTGAGCACATATGGGTATATCTACTTGATGAAACACAAGTCGAAACATTTGAAAAGTTCAAAGAATTTGAGTGAAGTGGAAAATCATCGTAACAAGAAAATAAAGTTTCTGATCGATCATGGAGGAGAATATTTGAGTTACAAGTTTGGTCTACACTTGAAACAATGTGGAATAGTTTACAACTCCGCCACGGAACACCACAACAAAATGGTGTGTCGAACATCGTGTCGTACTTTACTAGATATGGTGCGATCTATGATGTCTCTTACGATTACCGCTATCGTTTTGGGGTTATGCTTTAGAGACGCGCATTCACGTTAAATAGGGCACCATCAAAATCTGTTGAGGCGGCGCCTTATGAACGTGGTTTGGCAAGAAACCAAAGTTTCGTTTCTTAAAGTTTGGGGCTGCGATGCTTATGTCAAGAAACTTCAACCACATAAGCTCGAACCTAAATCGAATGTGTCTTCATAGGATACCCAAAAGAGACGTTGGGTACACCTTCTATCACAGATCTGAAGGCAAGACATTCGTTGCTAAGAATGGATCCTTTCTAAGAAGGAGTTTCTCTCGAAAGAAGTGAGTGGGAGGAAAGTAGAACTTGATGAGATAAGCGTATCTACTCCCTTATTGGAAAGTAGTTCATCACGAGAACCGGTTCTGTGACAACTACACCAATTAGTGAGGAAGCTAATGATAATGATCATGAAACTTGAGATCAAGTTTCTCTTGAACCTCGTGGGTCTACGAGTAAGATCCGCACCAGTGATCGGTAATCCTATTCGGAAGTCATGTTACTTGACCGTGATGAACCTATGAACTATGAGGCGATGATGAGCCAGATTCATAAAATGGCTAGAAGCCATGAAATCTGAGATGGGATCCATGTATGAAAATAAAGTATGGACTTTGGTTGACTTCCGATGATCGGCAAGCCATTGAGAATAAGTGGATCTTTAAGAAGAAGGGCTGATGGTAATGTAGGTCTATAAAGCTCGACTTGTTGCAAAAGGTTTTCGACAAGTTCAAGGGGTTGACTACGATGAGACTTTCTCACCCGTAGCGATGCTTAATCCTGTCCGAATCATGTTAGCTATTGCTGCATTTCATGATTATGAAATTTGGCAAATGGATGTCAAGACTGCATTCTTGAATGGATTTCTAGAAGAAGAGTTGTATATGATGCAGCGGAAGGTTTTGTCGATCAAAAGGTCTGACAAAGTGTGCAAGCTCAGCGTTCCATTTATGGACTGGTGCAAGCATCTCGGAGTTGGAATAAATGCTTTGATAGTGTGATCAAAGCATATGGTTTTCTAATACTTTTGGAGGCGTGTATTTACAAGAAAGTGAGTGGGAGCTCTGTAGCATTTCTAGTTTTATATGTAGATGACATATTATTAATTGGAAATGATATAGAATTTCTGGATAGCATAAAGGGATACTTGAATAAATGTTTTTCAATGAAAGAGCTCGGTGAAGCTGCTTACATATTAGGCATCAAGATATATAGAGATAGATCGAGGCGGCTTAATAGGACTTTCACAAAGCACATACCTTGACAAAATTTTGAAAAAGTTCAAAATGGATCGGCAAAGAAAGGATTCTTGCACGTGTTACAATGGTTGAAGTTGAGTCAAACCAATGCCCG